>JAUCNQ010119906.1:0-10735 GCA_032352715.1 Bougainvillia muscus
TGCTATTGTTAGTGGTGTCCACAGTAATAATAAGGTGATAGCTACTTTTGATGATTATATCCTCTGGTTATATACCCCTGTGTGTGCACACGTGTGCGGAGACACACCATTCTATTCTCTTTATGTATAGCCTAGCCTAGCTCTATAGCTACACAACTAGCTTGGTATATTTCTTTTAGGGAAAATATTGCTGAACCATCCAATTTTTTAAGCCGTGGCCCCTCCTGGAAACAAGCGACAGGGCTATATCCCTCGAGCTTCTAAAAGTTTTAGTAGTGGAGCTAGCCACGATAAATATGAAACTCAAATCAACTCATTGTTTTTATAGCTATAGCTGTACCCAGAAATACAGCTTGCTAGCTAGCTAAAAGGGAACTTCGACAATCGATTTTCGTATTTTTTTAATGGCCTGTGGCTGTGTCCGATATAAGCTTCTTACACCCCCTCCCAACGCCCAATCGCCGTTATCGGCCTGATTTTCTAACTTCTCTGTTCCGACTTCTATTGGGATTCGCAATTGAATATCCCAGCTTGAAATCAATATATTTGCAAAGCATCATTAAGGCAGATTGCCTCAAAAATTACGAGATCTTTTTACCCTAATTGACTCAGAAAATCAGGTTAGGACTCTCCGTTTCCTTACGCAGCCATAGCCGGTGGAAACAAAAAAATACACGATTTGCCACTCTCAGTTTATTCCGGAATTTACCCCGTTCCGTACCATTTCCGTTATGCGAAATACACAATTTTGGCCGCTAAAACTAAAAAACATTCAAACAACACAAACATTCAATCCAGACGGCTGGCGTTTTGGAACGGGAAATGGAAGAGACAAGACTGCGATAAAAGATTTTCATCCATTTTAGGCCAATTTTGGACCTGTGACGTTAAGGGGGGAGGGTGGGAGGGTAAGACTCTTACGTCGAAAAGGCGTTAAGCGTGTAAGGAATCGATATGTGACTGGCCCCTAATTAGAATAGATCATGGATTTAACTCTTGATCTTTCTCTTTTATTAAATTTTAAATATGTTACATCCATCGACTATTAATTCAAGTTCTATTTGCTAGTGAAAAATTGTTTTAACGTAGTAGTTTTGCCAGTGGCGGATCCAGCCCTAGTCAAAGCATCACAGTGTGGAGAACTAGAAGTTATGATTCTTAATAGCTTTCCCTAGAGAACCATCATCGTACATAGATCAATTACTAAATAATGACTTTGAGTCTCCATTTTACTACTACAGTAAAAGCATGTTCTGAATTTGCCATACAGCATCCCCAGCCAAAAATACTTTAAATCACTACGAATAAAATTTTATCGCCAACGATAAAAAATTTATCGGCCATCCAACTAATTTTATCCCTGTCCAATTGCATAACTGTAACTGTCTCACTAATGTCAGGAAAGGCCATTTCCAGCAATCTAGCACCCCCAAAATCCAAAATTATCTGATCGGGTCCAACCATGGTGGGACCTCGGGGTAAGACACCGTCCTGAGCAAAATCACCCGACAACAGCTAGCTAGCTAATTATACTCTTGGGATTTTATTAAACTTTCTGGAATCTGAAATCATTATATTGCATAGAACCCATCTATAGCGAGGGTATCGACTCTTGGTAAAACCGCGTAAGAACTACGGAGAGTTATGGGGGGCCGTCCAGATTTAATTTTGAAAATTACCCCTGTATTTTCCCATCATAACTCCGAAATTTACTTAACACTACCGTAAAAACCCTGTAACACTCCCGTAAAAACCCTGTAACACTCCCGTATATAATTTACGGAGGTATTACAGGGACAACTGAGTAAGTGAGGTTGAATTGGTTGAATTGGTGAACCCCATAAAGACCCATAACCCTCCATACATTTCCGGGGTTTTACGAAGAGTCGGCACCCTTGTCTTCTAGGAAAAGATATATAGAAATATATACTAATTTAAGGGTAAGATATTTTAACGGGAAGAAGTTTTGCATATTATAATATTATTCTTCGGGTCAGCATTATGTCAAAAGCCCGTCACAAGGGTGGGGGCATCAAAGGGCGCACGCCCATTTAGGAAGGGAAACGACCGCATGATAAACAGACACAGGCTTTAAGAACCATGCGAAAGAGTTGTTGCGTATTTAACTATAAATGTCAAGTAAACATATACAACATTAAGCAAAATAAAGCAGAAATACGAGCAGAAATACGAGCAAAATGACGCAAAATGTTTGAAGGGCTGTGTCGCCCGCTAAAGCTCCTGCGTGATATCCAAAATGTGTTCCCCTCATGCAAAATGGTAACCACGATTTTCGTAAACATTGCGTAATAGTCAGGTGACTTGTTGACCCGAAAAATGCATGTGTTAGTCTTCACTTGTGAAGACGCCATTTTGAGAGATGCGCTTCAGGAACTTGTGTTTACCTTATCGACTGCCGTCAGTCTTGCTAGTGGTGTAGTATAAAACGCAGATCCAGACGCTCAGATAGTCTTCTTCATTTCATCGTCCAACAGAGCGGTCCTGCTAAAATTTATCCGCCCCCTCACCCCTCAACACCAGGATTGTGTGGACCACATTTTACTTTGATCATATTTCTTTGCATTTGCTACTTTTCAAATTTGTTTTGCTATATGCATTTTCTATTTTAAAAAATACATGAGAGCATATAGAGTGGTGCCGGCCAGTCGGCAGGTGTACTTTTAAATTAGTGTGCACTTTCGTGCTTGTACCTTTTCGTACATCATAGTAACAGTCAACTGGCCCAGTCATCCCAGTCACGTGTTAGTGTACTGATTGTATTCCAGTCACGTGTTAGTGTACTGATTGTCACCACATATACACCTCACATACACCTGGTTTATGCAGTAATAGCGGTACTGCTTGTTTAGGGTAATACCAGCACCCCCGTTTAGGCATTGTTAGGCTGTTACTTCCTCAGTACACCTGTTATTTAGGCACCACTCTTGCATGGTTCCACACTTAGCCCAATTACCATTACTTGTTTTTTATTCTCGTCTCTTGTCCCCTGAACCATCGATTAAAAATGAAAAGGGTTTGCAGAATAAACTTTTACGTCTTGATGAGAATATTTACCTTCAAAGGAACACTATCAGGCTAATTTTGATAAAACAATCGGAGTCGGCCTTTATGGCCAGTTCTCAGCGCAAACTGCTGATTTTAAAATATTTCGCTAGAATAAACTTTCTCAAAATTAACCAAAAAAAAACTTTTTAAACTTCGAAATTGTAAGGGAATTCTTAAGTTCCGGTCCTAATTTTTTCCACTCATCTACACAGTAAGGAAAAAAGGAATTTTTAAAATATTCAGAATTAACTTTAAAATTTCTATATAAATTGCTTCTAGCCATATCATAAGAAAATTGCCTCATAGGAAGCAAAAAGTACAAATAATCGGGTGAGTTACCAGACACAATATTAAAAAAGTATACGAACGCCGTTCGCAAAGACTTTCTAGACCAAGTTCTTGATAAAGGCTTTCACGGGAAGAACCCCTTATAGCGCCAGTAATGGCAAGAGCAGCATTAGCCTTAGATATAAAGTATTTTGTAAATAAGGTAGACAAATCATGTTTTGGGAAGAAAATCATTATTTTTCATGTTTTCCACGCGTGTTTTCCACATTTTGTGGCATCAGACTGGAATCTGGCTCGCCTTGACTTGTATCTGGCTCGTGTCTGATTTTATAAATGACCGTTATTTAAACACATTTGTAAGTAGAAACAAAAGCATTAATTGATTATAACATTGTGTTAAGAATACACTACAAAAGTTGCTTAGCATAAAATTAAATTTGAGTATTCAAAGTTGCTAAACAGTTGCTTAACGTCAACACCTATATAGTAGTTTTGATAGGAAAATAACGAAAAATGAATAATTCTGGGGCCTATAAACAGGAGATTAGCCTTATTATCATAAAACTAAAGTCTCAAATTAACGTTTGCAATAGGTGTGTATTAAACTAACAAAAGATTGAAGTGCTCTATGTTATAAGTTGCTTATGATTACAAAGCTAAGAAAGTTGAGTATCGAAAGTTGCTTAGACTTTTATTGTTTGAGCACTGGTTGCTTATAAAATAGCTGCTTATAAAAAAAAATAAGTGTAATAATAGATGAAATAACAATGCAATTAACAATAAAGATATACGACCATTGCGCAACGACCAACCAAAGTTAAATAGAATTCAATTCGCCCGTATTGAAATATACCATTGGCCTTTAAACAGTATACCGTAGTGAGTCCGCCGGCATGGATCTTATCAAAAATGGTTTGGATATTAGGATTCCTGGTTGAAAAAATGAAAAAACCCTGAAAATTCTAAGTTAATAGCATTGCCAGATAATAGGTTAGAGCAGTTTAATAATCAAAAATGTATGTACAGTTTGGCTGAAACTGGTGTGCTTTATGCACAAAATTTCCCATGTTTTAAGTTTTTTCATCAAAATTTACTCCGAAATGTTGTAAATAAATCATCGAAAATTTGCAGGTGTAAAATAAACAGTACTAGCAATTAGCATGAAAGTTTATTTCCACTCAAAAAATTTACTCCGCGTGGCGTATTTCATGTAGAGTATTCTTATCTAAGGATTCGTCTCAAAAATTCGCTTTAATTCGTTTCACAAATCGCTTCCTTTTCATCTCAGATCTCACACACATGAATGAAAGAATGAAGTGAATTTATAAAGCGAATTTTTGAGACGGTTCGTAACAAACCATTACAACTTTAACACAAAAAATCAACGCTGCATCATGTTTATTCTTCGATAGTCATTATCCTGTTTGTTTTGATTTTTTGTTTCAAACACATAAAAAGTGCGGAAATCTCATTGGCTAAAAACTTTATCTGCACGAGATCCGTGCAAAAAAGTTGAAGTCATTGATTCGAACGCTTTTCATAAAAACTTCTACATGATCAAAGTTGAGAAAGTTCAAGCTTACCATGCGCACACTCGCTAAACGGAGAATTATACGCTACGCGGATTAAATTTCTTGAATGGAAAACGTTAAGTCATGCTATTCCTGGTTTAATCGGACACATGAAAGACGGATAAAATTCTGCTAAAAAAACAAGTTTTAACAATAACTTTTGTAGAACGCAACATACCTTTAATCTTAACAGCAATCTGGAGAATACAATGTGCCTCGTACATTATTGACGTCTCATTATTTCTTCACGAGCCCACGCATTGTTGTAAGCATTAATCTTAAGTATTCGTAGGTTGTTGCTAATTCCTTCCTTCCATCCTCGTTTTTTTCTTGTTTTGTTTGATGTTCAAATCAATTTACAAAAGGAATTCTTTAGCAAGAAGAAAAATATGATTGGTTTAAACAATCGAACAAAACGTTTTACACCAATCAAATTTCTTCCAAACAATTCGATTTCAAATAACTCCAAGGTCTCATTTACATTTGAAATATTTACATAGAAGATTGGAGGAAAACAAGCAGATGGTAATTTTTTGTAATAATATTTGTGAAGGCAATTACAGAATAATAGTACCCTGCCAGAATCGGATCTAGAAGCTTGAAAATGGAGGCAAGTACCTGTGAAGAAGTGTAAAACTATTTTTGCTATATGTAATTGACCAAGCTATTATACACCCAACACACACCAATGAAGTCACTTTACTTTAACCTATACAGCATAACGTAAGTTATGAAGGAAAGTACTGTCTATTGTTTTTGCTAGCCAAAAGAAAAGATAATACTCTCCTACATACTTTCTTAATTCACTAAGTACACCTTTTTTTATAAGAACAATTTTATAAGAACATTCATGCTGAAATCTCCAAAAATTAAGAACAACCTAAGAACAATCTTAGGCTGAACTTTCTCCATCCAACATTAAGAACACATACCCAATCTGGATAGGACATGCTGTAACATAGTATAAGTAGTAAAATGAATGCTCAAAGTCATTATTCTTTATAGCTTATAGCTAAAGCTCTGAGTAAACCCTGCTTGGAGAAATAATTCCTTTAAGAGGTTTATAATTTTCGAAAAATAAGAACAGCATAAGAACAAATTTAGGCTTTTAAAACATTTGAGGCTGAGCTGAATTTACCTGGTTTTTCTTATAAAAAAGTGTAGTTTTTAGAAGAAAAACAGCAATTATAGCAATGGAGATTTGTAAAGGATTGAAAATGAAGGCAAACAATTATGATAGTTAGAAATTTTATTTGTACAAAAATAAGAAAACAAAACAATAATATAATACAATAAATGAATAAAAAATTTTTTAACCCTTTAATTTATAAAATTGTAAAATGGCCACACATACCCTAACAATTTTCTTATGCTGAAGGATTGTTAAGATATGTGAGACCACTTTATGAACATTATGAATTTCATTTGCTTCATTTTTACCAGTTTTCATTCAGTAGAAGTGTCTTTATGCATACATTGTGCATACTCAATGACACTTCTTCCCCGGTGAAATTGAAACGAATTAAAGCGAAATTTTGAGGCGAACCCTAAAATATGTTCCTGCTTTATATATTTTGTAGGTTCGGTAGGTTCTAAAGTTATTGATTTTTAGAGCATACTGGTTTCACTGTACACAAAGTGAGAATTTTAAGAATTTTAATTGCAGACTACAGCAATATTGAGTTTAAGTCCAAATGGCTACAGGTAGCTTGGTTGGAGTTTTTGTGTTATAGAAATTGTCTCAAGTTGGTACTTCTCTGGACTAGTTAGAGAACAATATTTGGATAAAAGAGCTATATATATAATATATCGAATCGTTCTATACACAGAACAAGTCTTTCATAGATTTTCCATTTAGCTAAAGTACCTTGAAATTGAAATGTAGAAACGATTGTATACTTTAATCCTTTAATACCTACCCAGCGTCCAAAAATTGGTCACATATGCTTTTGCAATCCTGCGACAAATGTTGCAGGATAGTTAAGCATGTATGTCCATTTAATTGGTCACAAGGAATTAAAGGGTGAAGTGGTGGCGAAAAATATTGCGTAGAAATTGGAAATTGAGATAATAATGTATCCAACATTTTATCCCTAAATCTGGTGGAAATATTATACAATAATAACACCAATCACCATTCCGCCATTCAACCAATCCGGGTTTATAGGGCTAAAACACACTGACCATAATGTCGTTATGGGACCGTCAAAAACAAAGTACGCACGAAGACACTCCATCTGAATGAATTTTGCGGACGTTACATAACGTAAAGTTTAACAGCAGACAATTTCTCATGTTTTAAACAATGATGCATAGAATTCAGGAACGTTTGTTTCTTGTTTGTATCTTCTTATCATATCTTGAATTTTCAATTTACGACATACATGAGGTGCAGAATAGCTAAAGAAAAGCAAAGAAATCATTTAGGGACCGTCCACGAAATTCGTATCGTAATACGAACCATTTTCATAACAGAAGAAGTGTTTTTGTGCATACTAAGCATACACAAAAACACTCCTCTTGTGTGAAAATTGATACGTATTTCCATTCGAATGTTGTTGACGGTCCATGATGCCAACCGAAATTCATAATTCTTACAGGTTAATTGACAAACTGATTACAGTTCCAATGTTCCAACCGTTAGATTTCATCTCAAATGTTTGTGTCACCATTTCGAGTGCCTGAAGGTTCCGTTGCACAAATTGTTTCAATTTCAAGATCAAAATAAATGGCATCATATTGGATTTTCCTCCGTCAGAATCCACGCTGGTAAAAATTCCGGAGTTTTACCGTAAAACGGAAATTTTTCCGTTTTTTCCGGAGAAATCATGTCATTTTTGAAAATGTCTTGTAACAATTAAAAATTGTGCAAAGTTGCATCCCAAAATTATTTGTACTTTAGAAAAAACAGGCAATATTTCAGTATTTCTCAAGCAGAAATATAAGAAAACTGATGTGGTTCTGATCAATGACCTTTAACTTTTAAAGTAGTCACCCTGAACAACTGAAAGTTCGTCACAAGATGCAAAATAGATTTATACTAAAAGTGGCCATGTTTCAAGACAGTCCAATCATTATTTCAAAAGCTATTTTAAATAAATCGGATAGGGGCATTATGGCCACCCTAGAGTTAATCGGGTGAAATACCTCACTTTACGTTTACATGCATAAAAAGAATTGCCCATAGGCTACTACGGGAGGCTTTTAGTATGATAATCAACATAAAATTGCGCTTCTAACGGTACCAAATATGTTAGTATTCGAATTTATTCCGGGTTGACCCCGTTTTTGGACTAATGCCACTGGACTATAACTGATTGATACGCTAACTTTGAATGAACTTATAGTGTCTATCACGTTCAAGCAGTCAGCAGTACTTTGTGAGCATCTGTTCGACATCAAATGTCCACGAAGTCTGCCTTATTAAGTGAGTTCCCTTTGATACCTAATGGTAACAAATTTCTCACATGAATTGCTTCAGGATTGTTTAAGTGTGTATATGATCATTCGAAGGACGCCAGGCGTTAAAACATTAACAAAACCATTAAAAACCTTTAAAACAAGTATTGCAGACTTGGAGGACTTTGACGAATAAATGTTTCCTATACGCCTGAAAGGGCATTCTCTGGATACCGTTGAATGGAAAAGTTTTATAAAACCTTGAATTCTCGAAAAAAATGAAGATTCTCTTCGTCCTAAAGACCTAACTGTAGATCACATACCTGTCTATATCAAGTCTACGTCGGCGACAAATATTTATGGCAGTATTTCTAACCATTGCTCCCATAACTCTGCGACTAACTACCATACCGTCAACAATAGGACCACTAAGAGGAGATCTAAAGTCAAAAAGTGAAAATATCAATGCACCTATTTAAAAAAAAGGATGTTTTATGTTAAAGATTTTATCACATAACCTGTTGAAATATGGAGTAAAACTCCAGATTTCAGCAGGCTGTTTAATAAAATCGTTTAACGATAACATAACTTTTTATGCGCTGTGTACGTCTACCATTTTGGATTTTAAGTTGAGCTTTTGAATATCGACTCATTTTTTGAGGGTGAATATTACTAACATTTTAACTGACAATGCAGTCTACAAAAAATAACACCTGTCAAATAAGTGGAACCTATCTTTGTGGTTAATGTGTTTGCAAATATATATTATAAATATGTTATACTAAACTATTGGCATAGATACAGTAAAGGGATGTGGCGACGGAAAAATTTAACCAATCACAGAAGCCGACAGTTCATTGCGCCTATAGAAAGTCTTCATGTAAACGAGTCCTTAGTTGAGATGGAGATACGAAGTTGATTAACAATTAACTCCGTAATGCATAGAGCCCACTATATAGGTCGGGTATACTTTAAAAATCCTGTAGGAAATGCATAATGCTTCAGGATTACCTTAAAGGTATAAAGGTATTAAGTATTATCAATACGTTTAAGGTCAAAATTGTTTTCCAAATAAACATTAAAACTCCTATCAAAATTTTATCTAATAAAGTTATAAACACTTTCACAAAAACCTGCAATGTATGTCAAAATAAACACCACTGTAAAAGGGTTCATTTCAAAATTCACTTCAATTCGTTTCACAAAACATTTTATTTTCATCTCAGAAGAAGTGTCATTGTGCATACAAAGTATGCACAAAGACACTTCTTCTGAGATGAAAATTAATGGGAATGAAGCGAACTTAAAAGCGAATTATTTTGAGACAGTTCTTAGTAAGTAAACACCACAACATACCCAAATATAGTTTCTGTCTTGATTCGAAATAAACCAGTTTTTAGCGGATGAATATAAATAATAACAACTTCTTTATCTGGAACACGTGACGCAGGTGTATTATTTGATTGGTATGAATATTCAAGTGGTTCATTTAATTCTAACAAATCCAATGCAGGGAAATTTATAAAATCATTAAAATCTTGTAACCATACAATAACCACTTTTGTTTCAGATTGTGAACTATGTGAACGATGTTTAACTTCAACAAGACCAGTTTGTTCAAATTGAGTATGTTTACGTGGGACTTTTGCTAAAATGAATATAAAGGAATACAGTCAGGGTACACTGTACACTATTAGTATCACGATTCATGCTGTTTTCATCACAAAAGAAGTGTATTTGTATGCACAAATACACTCCTTCTGAATGAAAAATGATACGAATGTTCAACGAATTTTGAGGACAGTCAGGGTCTTATCTAGGATAAAAGGTGATGTGTTGAAAACGTTTATGTAAATAATGTGTAAAACAAAAATACTAGGTGTTTGTTATATAAAAAGAACGATTTCTGATCCATCTATGGTCATTTAAAGCCACGAAGTTTTA
Source organism: Bougainvillia muscus (assembly GCA_032352715.1). Lineage (NCBI taxonomy): Eukaryota > Metazoa > Cnidaria > Hydrozoa > Anthoathecata > Bougainvilliidae > Bougainvillia > Bougainvillia muscus. Next base: position 10,269 of record JAUCNQ010119906.1, read on the forward strand.
TTAAAATTAAAAGACAGCTTGTCTTGATGTGTCCACTGATACTCCTTTAGCTTGAGGTTAAACTTTGAGATAGTAGAAGAGAGAATACCGAAGTCATCGAAACAAACCCAGGTGGTTAGCTTCTGTTAGAACAATTTAGATAAATAAATCACTAGCGTTCACTAACTGCGAAGTTCAAATGACGGTTTGGCCTTGGGCTTTCTTGCAGCTAGCACGTCGTAAAATTAACACCAACACTTACTTGAAGTACACTTTAACCTGAATCACATCAGCAATTCTGTGGAAATGCACAAATTTCCGTTCACTATTTCAATACAGAGAAATAGTGTCTTTGGGCACACTAAGAACTCGTTTACATGAAGACTTTCTATAGCCGAAATGAACTGCCATGGCTTCTGTGATTGGTTAAATTTTTCTGTCGGAAAAATTTAACAAATCACAGAAGCCATGACAGTTCATTTCGCCCG
>JAUCNQ010119917.1:0-10734 GCA_032352715.1 Bougainvillia muscus
AACACTTCATCTAAGATGAAAATGAAGCGAATTATGAAGCGAATTGCTAAGTGAATTTAAGCGAATTTTTGAGACGGACCCTTATATTATGATTATTTCTTGTTTAGTATCCCAAGTTGAGTAATGAATATTTTAAACTTGTCACATTTATATGTGAAGTTTATCCAGAGAAAATCAAGAGTTTACCGTCAGAGTTATTTCAGAATTTCATGGCATCAGTGCAGATGGCTATTGCTGAGTATCCTTTTTACTGAATAGTGTGCACTACAGTGATAATGTTGCCTATCAGCGCAAATTAGATGGATTTTTCTTTTTTCTTTTACCCAGGGTTCACTCTACATTGTTGGGTATGTTTATCTCCTAAAGGAGAGAAAACAAACTGTTGTCAACTCTGCTAGGGGACCGCCCACAAAATTCGTGTGGAAATTCAAAACAATTTTTTTGATGTTTTCTTAGAATGTTCTCTTTGTTGTTGCTTGTTACTTACTTGTTTAATCTTCTTTCAGTCTTGATAAACTTTTCTTAACATACAATATATAGTAATTCATTTGGTGCTGACACTGCAAAATGTGCTTTAGATGCATTGAGTTCATTGGCTAAATATTATTTAAATGAATGCGATCGAAATGACTCATCAAATAAACAATTACATGATGCTATGTTGCATTTTCTAAACGTAAGTTATACTTACGTAAGTCATATTTCATGATGTAAGATTTGGTTAAGTAAGACAAGGTAATGAAAGTCATATTTCATAATGTAAGATTTGGTTAAGCAAGGCAAGGAAAGGAAAGTCATATTTTACAATGTAAGATTTGGTTAAGCAAGACAAGGTATAGGAAAGCTAAACCGTTTTTGCCAGTAACAAATAAGCTCCCCTTTTTAATGCGGAATTGATCAAAGTGTTTGTGTTTTTAAAGCCGTTGATAGTGTTCTTAAAACGGTTACACACGCTTTAATAATCATGTAGCAACTGCGGTCACATACGTTTAAACAATACTGTAACAACTGCTGCAGGATTGTTAATGAAGCGTGAGTGACTATGTAATTGACAATAGGCATTAAATACAATAAATTATGGACATTATTTTTGCTTCTTTATTGAGAATCTTCTCAACCTTGTTTCTCCTGGGCTCCCGCGAGAACTTATTTCCCCTGGGGGGGGGGGGCATAACTTCTGTCAGGGTAACTTTTAGAAGTTAAAACTTGGCACAGATTAGTACTCAATAAATACTTTCTAAATCACCACTTGTTGTTTTTATGCTGACGTCATCAGTATTTATCGGAAAATTTCGCAAGGCGGAAGTGCTAGAAATGACGTGATGGCAGTATATGACGTCATGCAACTAATCACGTAGTTCGATATACATATATTGAAACAACTTGAGGCAGGTAGTGCACATGCAAAGTTTCATTGCCTGAAGTCATTGCAAATTAAAGTTATGTTTCTTCAAAGTTTGTAAGGATTTCACTGTAAATAACGGTAATTTTGATAGGTGGTCTTGACTAATGACCTATAACTTCTGTTCTAAAATTGGTGTGACCCTGAAACTTAGCCAAAATATGCAAAATAGATTTATACTAACAGTCACCAAGTATCAAGTATAGTGCTTCAAAAGTTATGAAATAAGATCTGACATGGGGGGGGGGCATATTTTCCCCCAGGGGAAATAGGGTTAAATTAGTGGTGTATTGAATATGGATGCTATAATTATTACAATTATTATATGATTAGCTTGACACATGCTTTATGTTTTAGATTGTCTTCCAATATATTGTTCTTGGTCATTTCAACATGGATCTGATTGAACCATCTGCTGAGTCATTATTTCTTCTCATATGCTGTCATCAGCAAGAATATTTAAAATTAGCCAATAATCTTATTGCTCAACAACACGTGACTGATGAAAATTTTAAACAAAGATTAATAGAAGCTTTTCAGGTAAATAGCGAAGAACAATCTTTTCATTAGCCCTATTCCTGATGGCCGATTTTCACAACAAATTAAAAAAGCCCCCTATCTAACTTCTGTTGTATAGGTCCATGTCACATGAAACTTCCCGCAGATGCTCTTTAAACACTTAAGAGTACATAAATATAAAATTGATGACGTCAGCATTGTCTATTTTGCTGACGTCAGCATGTTCGTATTATATGGTCTGCATTTTTCATGATTTTCGCAAAAATCGGTTTTCCCACTGTAACTTTTGAACGCATGTTATTTTTCAATCTGATTTGATTTTCTCGAAGGTATCTAGCAGAGCTTTCATAAATAAGCTCTCTGAATTGGTTTATTTTCACTCCTTCAGGTAGAAAAATTCGCCTAAAAAATGAAATATTCCAATTTTTTGCTACCTCCGGACAAAAACGGGTCTCATGGACTCCCTGGAACTTTTGTTTCCAATTGTTTTTTGTTACTCTCCGATAGCTAATAGAAAAATAATTAAAGTGCTAAAATTTCAGGGAATCTGAAGGCAATCAAATTAAATTTAAAAAAATCTCTTGGGGGAGGCATATTTACCCCCCCCCATCAGGAATAGGGTTAAAACAAGAATGTAGTTGAACTTTTCCTTAAATGGTCACACATACTCTAACAATCCTACAGCATCTGCTGCAGGATTATTAATATATGTATGATCATTTTCTGAAAAATAAAAGTTTTCATATCAACGTCAGTTTCAGGTGTTAAGGCAAGACCATGATGAGAAATCTTGTTCTTCAATAAATTACCATAAATTAATTTCAGAATCCAATTTGTCGAATCTCTTGATTTTTCGAACTTTTGTGTTGGTCCTTTTGATCGTTTTTACCCTTTCTGAATACACCGTTTTTTTCGAACCCCTGATTTTTAGAACTATTTTGTCGGTCCCTCGGCAGTTCAACAAAATCAGGGTTCCAGTGTATATATATATCCGACCACCAAATATGGTTTTTGACTCACGTATTGAATAGGTATTGCAACTTTATCCTAATGATAAACTCAGTCAGGAAATTGTAAAATTGTTTCCCTGCATCAGCATTTTAAGAAATACTTTTCGATATTTCCTTAAATGGAAAAACCTTCCTGTTTATTAAAAGCGAACTAGCTTTCTTCCCATGTTTGCGTACCTTTCAGTGGACGGGATAAACACTCAATAGTTACTAAAACAATTATGTAATCATTTATATTATAATTGATTCGTTTTTCCGAGACCCATCTCACAGTTTTCGGAAGATATAAAATGACTCAGCATCAAGATTGAAACGCCTATGACTAAATTAATCATAGACAATGAATATCATCGTCAGAATCCGAGAAAATAAATGATGATCTCAAAGGCAGAAGGAAGGTGCATCAGTACATCAGGGCTATGGTTAATAATGAATAACTTTCAATTATTTAGATTAAACAAGGATTAAACGTTTACGTCATCACAGTTCAGAACAGTAAATACTAAAGCTAAAACAAATATCTTATCTTTTCGCATAAGATTTTTAATTTATGTCATAATTATGTATGCGTGGAAAATAACGTAGTTTTTAATTTTAATTTAATTTTGTTTTGACGTCATAGTTAACTCTTTGAATGGTATAAATAATTCGAGGTTGGGATTTAAAGAACAGTACATTGAAAATTCTTAAAGATACACATCTACTTTTTAATCGTAACTGTTTTTTTATAGAGTAATACATTCATACTTGTATGTCTCTTATCAAAATAATCTCTATCAACCATGATTGTGAATTCACTAAAGAATACCCTAACATGGTTCAAAATCACATTGAAATCATTACTGGCTTTACAAAACAAATGAGACATATAGAAAGTATAAAAGATTATGTTGAACAACTCGTTGGAATTCATTTCCACGGACAGACAACTACTGATGATGTAAGACATTTATATAATCTTAGAGATTAGATCAAGATTACAGTGGCAGATCCAGCTCTAGTCAGAGCAACACAATGAAGAACTAAACTTTTCAATTCTTAATAGCTTTTTGTATGATGACGAGTCTTTACAGACCCATCATCATACACAAGCAATTAAAACTTAATGAGTTTGAGTCGCCAATCTACTGCTGCGTCTAATTAAAGCATGTGCTGAGTCAGCCTCTAAGATATATACTAAATTGTTTTTTAATATATATCATTATTTTGGGAGTCTAAAAAGTCACTAGCATTTAGGATGTATAAAGGAACAACCACGCTATTGCTACGTCTTGTTTTACAACAAAATATCTCCTATAATTTATTATATACATCGGTGGATAACAGTGGCGGATCCAGCCCTAGTCAGAACAGCACGATGAAGAACTAAACATTTTAATTCTTAATAGCTTTTGTATGATAATGGGTCTTTAAAGACCCATGACTCATGACTAAGAAAAAGCATGTTCTGAGTCCGCCTATGTAGTCAAATCAGTAATAGTTTATTAAATATGTACTTTAACAAATGGACACTATTCTTTTGAAGGCTAATGATCATTTTTTAACTATTAAATAATTAACTAGTTTTATTCTCCATCTTAGCGCTACGACTAGGTCTAATGTCGACTATTCTTCTTTCTTTAGGATTCAGATTACGCTTCTGATATTACCCATGAAAGTTTAGCTACTGTAATGAGAGATATGAACGAACATTTACGATATGAGTTCCCTGGTGGATTTTCTATGACCAAGATAACAAATTTTGTGAAAAAACTCTCAAAATATCGCAAACAAAAGAATGAGACAACTAACGAATGTTTTAAACGATTATCAAAAGATTGTGAAAGATTTTTGAATATCTACATAATTCAAGGTATGTGTATCCAAATTGCAAATTAGCACGTAGTTACAACACTAAGAAGATGCAGTCTAAAAACTAATTACACTTTAATAGTTAATAAAAAATGTTCGTTATAGCCTTAGGGTAAATGGTCATTGTATTAAGCTATGAGTGACTTTTGTTTACCATTTTTGACTATTTTAAGCGACTATATATGTATATGCTAGGATACTTTTATAGTCAACATTCAGTCGTATGCAAACTTTTTTATGATCTGACTGTTTCTGTCTTCAGATAGTCCGTTTATATGCAGAATTTAAATATGAAATAACCATACGTATTATCTTTTCGATTATCTTCAGATACAGTGCTATTTCTTTGATTTGTGAAGACTTCGTGGTACACGAAAAATACAAAGAAATTCTAAATTTACTTCATATTTCTTTATAGATCTTTCTGAAGATTTAGGCGAACCACATTATTGGGGAACAAGACAACAATTATTAGCTGGAAAAGTTATTGCTGATTGGATAGATACAAAAAACGGACCGATGGATCCAATATTTGGTGCAATGTTAACACCAACTGCTGGTCGTGTTGGGCCTGGTAATTCAAGTATCTTACACGGTTTATTATTTGATAACGATGGTAAATTTGCATACCATTCTGCTGTACATGATGGTTTTGGTTATTTGAAATCGGTTCATGACATTGGACCTGGTTATGATTATTTGAATTGGAAAATATTAGGACGTAGCAACATGTTTGCTGGACAAATCACTGGATTATATTTTTGGTGGCGTGCGATGGCGCGTGATATACAAGAAAATCAGTCATTCTTATAAAATGTGTACATTTAGAAGTTGAACAAACTTTTGTGTCTCAACCTACTTACGATATCTATATACGGTCATTAGAACGACAAAAAAACGTTCTAATGTCCTTATACGAACGACATATATATGCTTTTTAGTTATATAGAGGGTAAATATTAATAGTTACCAGTGGCGGATCTAGCCTTAGTCAGAGCATTGCGATGGTGTATAATTACTGTTAATTCTTAATTACATTATGTATGACGCTGGGTCTTTATAGACCCAGCGACATACATTATGTAACTAAAATTAATGACTTTGAGTACTCCACTTACTGCTGTGACTAAGTAAAAGCTTGTTCTAAATCCGCCTCTGTAGTTTATTCATGAGAGTTTAATAAATGACTTTTAGATAGAGAATAATCAATCAGAATAATTATTGTCAAGATATTTAGCCGTTTAAACGCCTGATTGTAACAAAACGGTCGCGGCTAAATTCTGCAGGATAGGTAATGTCCATTTAATTTAGCACTAGGCTTTAAAAGTTTAAATAAACTAAGAATGAAGTAGTGTATTTTAATTAAACCAATACCGTGTGGATTTTCCATCATATGGATCTTATTGGGATAATTAGATTGGAATTACATACGATTATTTGACATAATAAGAAACCCCTATGTTCCAGACTTACACTAATGGAACGTCATAATCATCCAATTAAATTTGAAGTTAGTTGATTGGGTAAATGTTAGTCATCAAATTTGAGAAATATTAATATATATTATGTAGGAATTCTAAAAAAAAAAGATTAATTATTATTACGTGAGTGTTTAGTTTTATTTCTGACTTTCTCCGTCTGATTCTATTTTAATGTTTCCCCATCTTATTGTTTCTACATCTGTTTGTTTCTTCATCTGCTTGTTTCTCCATCTGCTTGTTTCTTCATCTAATTGCTTCTCCATCTTATTGTTTCTTCATGTGTTTGATTCTTCATCTGATTGTTTCTCCATCTTATTGTTTCTTCATCTTGTTGTTTCTCCATCTTATTGTTTCTTCATCTGATTGCTTCTCCATCTTATTGTTTCTTCATGTGTTTGTTTCTTCATCTGATTGTTTCTCCTTCTTATTGTTTCTTCATGTGTTTGTTTCTTCATCTAGTTGTTTCTCCATATGATTGTTTCTTCATCTGATTATTTATTTCTTCATTCATTTTGAATAACGTACATCTCCTGGAAGACAGATATCATTTCCTGGAAGACAGATATCATAATGATCATTATGTCTACAGTACATAAGTTATGTTATCCTTTATCCATACCTGCTTTACACCTGATTTATGCAGTTCGTTCGTTTTAAAGTAAAACATTATTTTAATGCAGCGAGACATATGAGTGCGTGCAATCTTTAAAAATCTAACCGTCAATTGTGAAACTATTAGAAATGAATGTTGACCTTTGTTCTCCTTTTTATTGCTGTGACTAGGTTAAAGGTTGTTCTAGATCTTCATATGGATGTAGTGAAACTCAATTTAAGAACGTCGGTAGAAATGCTCTATTCATTCATTTGGAAATATTCTTGTTAATAATTATGTTGCAGTGCTAGCGTATAGCGCATAGAGCAGTTTCTCAAAATATTGGTACAATATTGGTCAAAAAGTAGTCGTAGTAGTATGTAGTTTGGTTTTTCTGGAATATTTTGGATTGGTGCAAATCCATTGACAAAGTAGCACATTAGAACCGTTAAACATATGACTGTCAAACTTTGTCATACGAATCCTGACATTATAGGCAAGTTATTCTGCAATTTTGAAGAAAAATCGATTTTGCCTCTTCTCGGCTTTGGCGCCCAGTAACCAAATAGTGCGAAAAAATCGAGGCTTGTTTGCTAACACCACGAATAAGTCACAGCTCAAATCTGGAAAAGGAAAATTATTTGACAAAGTTTGTAGGTATACTACCTTGGGGTGTAGGGTTTTTGTTCGTTCAGAGTATTAATAAGCGTTTTAATTGAATCTCTAGCTTTGAAGTTCAGTAGGTGTTTTTATGGATATATGGAAAACTTTGCATATACTAGAACACACTATACTTCAAACCTGTCTACAAAAACAAAAATCTTCTGAAGAAAGAACTGTCTCTAATAAATTTGAAGTATTTAATTACTTTGAAGAATTAATTGACTGGGACAGTTTCGAGAAGGACTAAAAAAGTATACACTGGGATACTGCTCATTGCAGAAGGATTTTAATGAGGAAGCACAGAAAACTAATAAACAGATTATCAAAGATTTTCTCTGCTAAAAACACTTTTGAAATCAGGGTGAGCAGTTATAATTGAAATAGAACATCAAATGAATTAAAAGCTGTGAATGCAATAAAAACCAATCTAAAATACTTTTATGCATAAGCAAAGAAAAACAGATAAACAAAATCTAGAGTTGGTCCCCTTCATGACAAAAGAGTATGACTTATACTGATTCTAGCAAACACATGGCAGATATCCTGCAACAACAATATTTGTCTTTATTTAGCAAACCAGAGGAAGAACATAATTTTGAAGTATATCCTGCAGACAGCAATGGCGCCGCTGCAGGGGCTGAGTAATGTCCAGTATAAACCGTTTTACTAATTGAGCTAATTTGTAATCAAGCTATGAAATTTGTCACCATATGGATAATATAGCAAGAAATTAAATGTTCTTGCCTTAGTCAGCTACTAGCTCACTTTGAAAATCACTTCGTACCTTTAAAAAGGTTGAAATATTGATACGATTTACCTAGATTTCAGTAAAGCATTTGATAAAGTAGATCACAATATTATTATTGATAAAGTTACAGTCTTGGTATCAACAAAAAAGTTATACAGTGGATGAAATCACTTGTTACTGGTCGAGTCCAAGTTGTAACCTTTAACGGTATCAAATCTCACTTTGCTGCATTTTTATCAGGAGTGCCACTTGGATCTGTACATGGTCCACTTCTGTTCCTAATTTTTTTTTTTATTTTTTTTTTTCTATTCGTAAACACAAATTACAAAACTTAAGAAGGGACAGATACAAACACACTGGATATCCCACGGTAGAAAAACCTGCCTGTGAGGTAAGTTCCTAATTATGATTGGTGACATTGATGATCTGTATTACAGTGACATTGATGATGATATAAAATACTCAATTCTATCAAGTTTTGCTGATGATGCTGTTACGATGTGAAATACGCTGAATTCGAAGACCTTGACTCCCGCACAATATCACGTGACTTCCATTCATCGCAAACGATGAATGAATTGCAAATGGTAGTCTGAGACACACAAGCTTACAAGACACTGAACAAGAAAGTCATGTCTTATGGCTTGTTGGTCTGAGTTAGTATTTTTAATAGGGATCTAATTCATTTCCTTCAACCACTGATACCTCACTACCCGAAACCCAAGATATAACATTGCCGACAAGGATACAGGAAGATTTTTCAACGATGGCGACAGAAGCTTCGTCTACAATAGCACAACAAAATCAAGTTCAACTTAACATAAATTTACCATTATTTCCAGCTTGATTGACAAATGATTTTATTGACAAATGATTTTACGACTACTGCTATACGATGGGAGAAGTACAAGAAGAAATTCGAAAAATTATGTATTGCATTGAACATAACAAGTCGAAAACAGAAGCTTACAATGTTTACACTACATTGGAGACAAACCATACGATATTCATGACAGTTTACTTACACCTGGTACAGAACACTCATTCGAGGACTGTATTTCATTACTTGATGGATATTTTAAACCGAAGGTTAATGTTAGTTTTGAAGTTTGTAATTTCCAACAACTTAAACAACAACCCGATGAAAAGATTCAACAATTTTATGGAAGACTACGTGAACAAGCTTTGAAGTGAAAATTTACAGACCTCGAACGAGAGATTAAGCAGCAGATTGAACTTTCGACAAATAACATGAAGATTCGCAGATATAGTTTTCGTAATCCAGACTTATCGTTAAACCAACTCCTGATTTATGCTCGAAACCTTGAAGAAACCGATGCGCAAGATCAAGATGTCGAGAATGATCGAAAATCCGAAGAGAAAACCATCAACCGAATAATGGCGCCAGCACGAAGAAATTTTCCGGGTAAGAAATCGTTTTACGGAGGGTGAAAAAGTAGTCAATAGCATACGTTTTCCCAACAGAAAGGCAACCAAAACTGTTTTAACTGTAGTGGCAGCTATCCACATACAAAAGTATGCCAGTCAAGGAGAAAACAGGTAACTTTTGCAGACTAAAAGGTCATTTTGAGAGAACGATATTGCCAGAAAAAATCAAAACAAAAACAAATACATGCATTAACTACTGATCCTTCCTCCTTCCAAACTTATGTACTAAATGATTCTGCGTCTGAAACCGAGGGTAATGTGAATCCATTATGGACTGTAAATATTAGCTCAAGTGCCCGAATTGATATAGAGGAATTTTATGCTTTGAAATCTGATTCAGCTCAACGTTCTTCTGTTTTATTGCATGAAGTTGACACATACAAATCTGTGAAAGGCATAAGTGATTTTAATGTAAATCTTGACATTGAGTGAAACTGTTTTAATTTTTTGATTGATTCAGGTTCAGCTCTAAACATAATAAATCTTAAAACTTGAAACTTACTAAATAGAATAAAACCGATAGAAATCAAGAAAACAGACATCACCGTACTCACTTATGGTCAAAAGTCACCAACACTAGAAATTATAGGCGTTGTAACCTTATCAGTAAACAAGTCAGGAAATACACATCCATTAAAGTTCTACACTGTTGACACCAATAACTAAAAAAATTATTTACCAGATCGACTCAAACCATTAATATCACAATACTCAGACACCGTATTTTCAGGAAAAATAGGTAAAATCAAAGATATTAAAATTAAATTACACATTGACACCAGCGTTCCTCCTGTAGCACAACGAGAAGGTAGAGTTCCATTTGCTTTAAGAGAAAAGGTGAAGAAACCCCATGATTACCTTCCTCAACGTAGTTATGGTTGCATTATGGAATTGTCCAGAAATTCATTAAAATGAGCTGTGTCCTGAAGGAAATGAATGTTCCTTAGTCTCCTGTGTAACATAAGATGTTTTTCATTTCATTTTTCTACTAAAGGAATAATTTACCAAAATCTTCATTG
>JAUCNQ010119928.1:0-10734 GCA_032352715.1 Bougainvillia muscus
AGGGGGTATTTATTACTTTTTTGTTAGCATTTATAAATATTCTGGTATATATTTATTTATGGTATATTTTCGGTTTATATAGACCCAGGATTAACCTGTGGCTAAATCTTTGTATACTATTAACCGAAGGAAAATAAAATTAACTAACTAACTAACTAACTTAATTGATTTGAAGCTAACTATATGAGGGTGAATCTAGACAAATGTCATCTTCTGGTATCAGGATTCCAACATGAACAAACTTATGCTCATATAGGTAAAAGCTTAATTTAAGAAAGTAAACAGGTCAAATTGTTAGGTGTTATATTGACACTTAAAGTTTAATTTCACATTTCTAATGTGTGCAAAATAGCTAACCAAAAACTTAGTGCCCTCATAAGATTGTCTAAATTCCTAAGTCTTGACAAGAAGAGGACTCAGTTCAAAGTGGTATTCTTCGAATCTCAGTTGAAGTACTGTCCTCTAGTATGGATGCTTCATAGCAGAAAGTCACACCAGAAAATAAACGCCCTGCATATACGTGCATTTAGATTTATCTATAGAGATTACGAATCAGATTTTAATGAGCTATTACTCAGGGATAACTCTTTTTCAATACATCACTACAGTATGCAAACTTTAGCGATTGAGATTTTCAAGTTCCTAAATGACTACTCTTGTGAACTAATCAGTACAATTTCCAATAGCCATCATCTCAAGAAAGGTTTGAGATCTAGTCATGAATTACAAATTCTTCTAGTAGCCATTGTGGCATTTGGGGAAAATTCCCTGTATTACTTTAGTTCTATAGTTTGGAAAATGATATCTGCTGACTATAAGTCAGCAAAATCAGTCAGTGAATTTAAAAGCTATATCAGGCAGTGGAGACCTAAAGGATGTCCTTGTAAATTAAGTAAGGAATACCTAAACGATATAGGATATGTCACACTCTTTTAAACACTGAAATACTGAAGTGGTGATATTATATTTTTTAATTTTGCTCGTTTAAAACCTTTTATTGCACGGTATACATGAATTGGCTGAGTTACTGAATTAATCCTGAAGTAAACACTGCAGTATTTGTTTTCTGATCATTTTACAACACTGTGTGGTAAAGGGTTAATTATATTCGTTGTTTATAGACCCAGGCTTATCCTGTGGCTGTTTTTGATTGTACAATGTTTACTGAATTGAAATAAAGTTGAATCTAATCGAACCTAACATAATAACAAGCCATAATGCATGTTCTAATAGCTGGGCGGTTTAAGCAAATGACTGAGAGCTGCTTGCTTTGCAGTTCCAATCCAGCTAAGGGATAGTAATGTCATCAGATGTTTACTTCTTCCCACAATACACTGATAATATTAACGAGTGTTGTACTAAGGGGGGTTATAAATGTAAAATAAAATACAACAGTCAGGAGACGCCAGGACAGATTGCACTTACATTTGAACGTTACAGTAGTTTAGGTTCTTTTATATATGGTGTAGTTTTTACCTATGACACTACCTTCTTGGAATAATTAATTCATCTAGGAAAATCGCATTACCATAAAGATTCGAATAGGCGCCCTGGGCGCTTATAAAAAAATTGAACTTTTACCCTGGGCGTTTATTTGAGATGGGCGCTTAGAAAAGGCGGGCCATTATTAAATTTTTCAGAATATTGACCAATAACCATTCACTTTTTTAAAACACTACCTATTATTAAAACACAAAAAGAAAGGACTGTATAGGAAATTTCCTGTTTACTAGAGTAATAGACAATCATCAATAAATATATATTCTTGTCTCTAAAAATATACTCATTGTTTTAAATAAGCGCCCATGCTGCAACAACGAGCTATATAGCTCGTTGTTCAAATAAGGGCCCCTTTTGAGGGGTTGGCGCTAATCGGGGATGGGCGCTTAAAAGAGGTGGGTGCTTATTTCAAATTTTGATTTTTATCCTGGGCACTTATTCGAGAGGGGTTGTTAATAGAAGCTGGGCGTTTATTCAAAACTTTACTGTATTTCAGTTGAAAACTATATAAAACTGAACTACTGTTAGAGTGTTTTGAATGGGTTTTTTAAGCAAGACTAGCTGCCATTATGGTTTTACCAGAAATTTAAAAACAGATTTTTTCTGGTAATCTGGAAAATGACGTCATTTTCGTAATTGACCCTCTAACATAGACATCTGTGCTAAATTCCAAGGTTTAAAGTCAATTAATTTAGTAGTTATGAATGGAAAATATTTTTTTCAAATTTTGCAGGTAAATATGCAAAGTTTAATGGGTGGTTCTGAAAAAAAGCTTCTAATTTCCGAAGTTGGACCATTGAATACCTGGTAATTGGTCAGAACATGCAGTACATTCATAACAATTGCCGCAAATTTTCAGCAAGGTTGGGTTTTTGCTTACAAAAAGTAGGGGGTCGTACTGTAATGGCCTTAGACCTTGTATATAGTGAGCCACTATTTTAAAAAAAAGAACAGTGTCCGTATTGGTGCTCTTAACCAGGTCTGAATTCACCACAGGTGGAAGTAATAGAAGGATTAAAAAAAAAAATACTCCAGCAGCGCCCATATCAGGCGTCTTTGGAACGTTTTTGTTTTTGTGTTGCATTTTCATGAAACATATGAGAATGTTATTACACAGCATATTTGATGAACTGTTAGTAAGGGACAAATCTTTTACCAGACATCATTACAATATGCTAACCTTTAACAGCTTGGCTTGTGAGATTATGAGTGAATTTTTTAATATAGCCCCTACTTAAAAGAGGGACTAAGGTCTAGCCAATAATTACAAATTCCTCATGTAAATACTGTGGCATTTGGTAAGAATTCTGTTAGTTACTTTAGTTCTGTAGTTTGGAGGTTAGTTCCAGATGTAATAAAGTCAGCAAAGTCTGTAAGTGCATTCAGAACCCTTATCAGGCAATGGAGACCTGGAAATTGTAAATTGTGCAAACAGAAACAGATAGGCTATGTCACACTCTATTGCTAGTATTCACTATAGGGTTCTGTCTCTTTTGATTATATTCACTTGTTCTTTTTTTATATATATATTATTTTATATTTGGTATTTATAGACCCAGGCTTATCCTGTGGCTTTGTACATCTTATCTTAATAGTTATTACAGAATTAAATAAAAGTAAATAATAATAATACCCACATGAGCAGAATGTAAAAAACGCAGAAACTCTGATAGCGTTTAAAGACCTCCTCAAAACCCTCAACACACATGAGTTTTGTGAATGCAAAATCTGCCGATAATAGAATATTAATTACGTTGTATACCTCTTATTGTGATGTTGGTGTTTATTAGTCGTTTATTGTACTATAGTAAAACCAACAATAAATAATTGAAATAAATAAAATAAATAAAATGTACTCCGTGAGGCGGCACCATGGTTGGAAATAGGAGTTTCTAGATAGCCGGAAAAATGGCCTTCCATGACTATTTTTGCTATGACTATCTCTTCAATCTTGGATGCTCTCTTTTATGGATTGATGCTAAGTATCATGAAAGCCCAGTGCTTAAAATAAGGACCGGTTAACAGCCACTGATCGCCGACATGTAAAGGTTGAACGTCAGAATAAGAGTTACAGCAGTTCATTGCTTGCTTGTGCATGACATGTTTAACAATAAACTGCCTCGTGCTTTTGAAAAGAAAAAATCCAGCCAGTTAGGACAAGTCATAACACTAGATCCTCTATGCCAATACATACAAACCATACACTAAGCTACCGCTTTAGGTTATAACGTCAACATTTGTAGATGACTGGAATATAATTCATAAGGAGTTCAAACTCAATGCAGCAGAAATGACAAGAAATGACCTTATTAAGATGTCTCTAAAATGTCTACTTCTCCAAAGTTACCAAACAGTTTACAATTACCCCGTAATCTACATGATTATTCGATTTCCTTTTTAATATATTACCACATCCCTTTCTCTCTCCCTTTCCCTGCAATTCAGATAAAACACTTAACACTGGCTCCAACATCTTACTTTTTTAAATTTATTTGACAACAGGTAATTATTTACTATTACTTACGCATCTACATCTAATTCACTCAGAACATTGACTCCTGGTTGGTTAGGGAGGGCTGACCCATCCGTTATCTTGTTTTATCCAAAGTACACATAAGTAAGTAAGTAAGATTTATTTACCATCAGATAAATACGTTAAAAGTACAAATAAAATGCCAGTAAATTTTTTTTAGAAGGAATCATAAGAAGCTTAATGTTTAATTAAGGTAACTGATGGTCAGGATAACACAAGACAATCCACCGCTTTATTTTCATTGTGGTCCTGTAGCAGCAAAAACATGAAAAATGCTCGAAAATACTTACACATACTTAAAACATTTTTGTTGACATCCTAATAAGTGAAGCAGTCAAATTCTTCTTGGTTAAGACTATTTAAATAATAGTCCTTATTAATATAATACGATTTAAAGGTGTTTATAATGCTTGGCAAGTAAGTTATTTCAGACGTTAACTTATTCCAAGCAGCAGGGCCATAGTAGGAAAGACACTTCTTACCAACACTAGTTTTTCGAAGAATTTGAACAAGTTGGCAATGTGATCTTCGACTACTTCTCCAGGCTTGACTAATTATGTAGACTTGGCTCAAAAATTTGAGTATTAACCATTTGGTCAAATCTTTGCTGAACAGGCAACCAGTGTAGGCTTACAAACTCATTAGCATCAATATGTGATCTATTCCCTAATTGTAAGCAAGACTGCATACACTTATTCTGTGTTACCTGCAGTTTTCTCTTTAGTTTCAAATTAAGGTTAAGGTACCAGGATGAACACCTATAGTCGAAATGTGGTTGAATTAATGCATTGCATAGCAATCTCCTGAGGCATACTCAGGAAACAATTTTTCCTGTATAAAAATTTCAAT
This sequence comes from Bougainvillia muscus, assembly GCA_032352715.1. Taxonomy (NCBI): domain Eukaryota; kingdom Metazoa; phylum Cnidaria; class Hydrozoa; order Anthoathecata; family Bougainvilliidae; genus Bougainvillia; species Bougainvillia muscus. Next base: position 4,883 of record JAUCNQ010119928.1, read on the forward strand.
CTACAATTTGTTTTTCCTATTACAGCTAAGGCCATCGATTATTCAGACAAAGACCCGTCAAGTATACAACCAAGGTAATTCACTTTAAAATATTGTTTTATAATAACATCATTCTGTCTTACATCAAGCAGGTTGCCCTTAGCTTTGCCTTTAGGAGAGGAAAGGATCAATTTTGTCTTATCTTCACCAAGATGAATGCTTAGTTTGTTATCAACAAACCAGTAACAAACTTCCTTATATGAGTCATTTAATCTCTGCTCTATAACTATAGTATAATTGTTAAATTAAAAAGGGTGCTTAATAACGTCAACAAAGAAACCACTTCATTACCTCTCTAAAAAGAATCATGACAAGCTAAAGAAGGATGATTTGATAGATACCTTGATCATGAAAGTAAAGAACTACTTTCCTGATATATGTCAAATATGTAAAGCTGGATATTGTATAAGATAACTGACGATCCTTTCCTGGAATGTCACTCCTGTGGTCAAGAAGTCCACATATCATGTTACTTTGAACTGTTAGCATCAATGAACTTATTAAACGATGAGACTTAATTTTCAAAATTCCTGGTATTCACTATCTCTGTGCCGCCTGTGAAGGTGAATGACGGAGGGTGAAATTATTCCAAATTTTATTAATAAGGAGATGAAAATAGCAATCTTCGTAAAACTCAAGCATCACACCATTCAAGTAATGGGCATAAGCTTTTAGAAGATGCCAACAAAAACAAGGAGCCAGTTGAGAATGATACAAATATTAACATTACTGCAATGATGAATTAGAGAATGATGCTCTTGCAACTAATACTAATACTAATGTGATAAATGAGGATTATACTCCCAACCTTGATGGCCATATTGTGGCTGAGCCCTGGAGAGAGGAGGAATTCCACCAGAGCACACACCAGTTTGTCGCTTCTATCACAATAAGGAACATGTAAATTTGGTAGAAAAGGAACTGAATGTCCTTATACACACCCAGAGGCTTGTCGTAATCTTTTACTGCATGGTAATAAAGGTCCTAGTGGGTGTAAGCTTGGTGTTAGATGCTCTAACTTTCACCCAAGGATGTGCTCAAACTCAATCTCTAAAAGAGAATGCTTTAATGAAAAATGTACATATGTACATGTAAAAGGCACCAAAAGGAAAAGAACTGAATGACCCTTCAACGAAATGTCAGATGTAGTCATGAAAAAAGGCAATTTTCCTGATCAAAACACTAACAGTTGCGTATCAAATGATTTTTTAGAATTAATTCACAATTTCAAAAGGGACATAATGGAAACGATGGACGTAAAACTAAAACAAGTCTTGGTAAATCGACCTCATTTTCCAAGCAACCAACAAGTTTTTCAGAATCCACCTCCAAGACACTCAACTCAGCCACAAAAACTTCCGATCAATCAACAAATTCATTCAGGATCAACCTCCAAGACACTCAACTCAACCACAACAACTTCCAATCAATCAACAACTTATACAGAATCCACCTCAAGACACTCAACTCAGCCACAACAACTTCCGATCAATCAACAATTCATTCGGGATCAACCTCCAAGACCAATGCAACCAAACCACTTTCCAACAATGTACCAATGGGCACTACATCCCAGTTTCAACAACGAAGAATGTATTAAGTTCTTTTTCCATTTTTAATGTTCAAGGTCTGTTGCACCATCTATTCCCTTTATCCAAGATATTTTAAAAGAAAAGAATCAGCTTTTTGTTGCACTAACCGAGACCTGGTTGCAGGATCATACAGAAGCAGAGATATCTATTGATGGGTACAAACTATTTAGATGTGACAGAAAACATAAAAAGACAAAAAGAGGACGTTCGCACCCTTTTCAAAGTCAAGATTGAATATAGTAATGGTGTTAATGAACTTTTAGTTTTATTCTCAGCACAAAGTTATACATAATCGCTGTATTGTACAGACAGCCTGATGATGCTTTACACAGACACCCATCTGGACAATTTGAATTTCATATGATAATCAATCAACTACAATCTATTCTTAATGAATTTCATGGTAAATATCCTTATGTATTCCTCTGTGGGGACTTTAATTTACCTCACATGAGTTGGTCAAATAATCTGAATATGTCAAAATCTAAAGACGAGAAGGAAATGATCAATGCTTTAATTAACTTCATGAATGAATTTCATTTAACACAATGCATTTTAAAACCTACACACAAGCAGGGAAATATTCTAGATCTACTTATCACAAACAACAGAGAATTAATTCATAGTTACAATTGTATACCTGTTATGCCCTCAGTATCACACCACTATTTGCTTGAAATAACAACTCACTACAACCTACTTTTACTATCCACATATACAGAGAATAGAACTGCTAATACAGAATTTAATATTTTTAACTACTTTGATGAATCAATCGATTGGGCTAGCATTAATAATAAACAGAGTAATATTCCATGGGAGTTAGTATTGGAAAACCTACGCCCTGAACAACAATTACAAACTATTTTAAATCAGTTGCTTAAATCTAGTACCTAAGAGCAAAGTTTTAGCTACAAATCAGAGTAAATACAAGATACCCAGAGATAAAAAGGTTGTCTAAGACCTTTTCTTGCGAACAATTAGAAGAAATAAAAGAACAACTAGTGGAAATTGAGCTATTGTTGCAAACGTCATATAAAGAAAATAAAAAATTGAGAGAAAAAAAAGCCGTTTCAGCAATAAAAACTAATGCTAAATATTTTCATTCACACACCAAGAAGTATAGCAAAACTAATCTAGAGTTGGTCCATTTTTTGACAAGAACAGAAAAACATTTACAGAATCCAGTAAGGAAATGGCTGACCTCCTACAACTCCAGTACCTGTCAGTTTTCAGTAGACTCGAACATAATTCAGAGATTGATGACAATTCTAGTGGTATTATTCCTGAAATGACTGATGTGACTATATCTGCTGATGATTTCATTGAAGCAATAAACACTCTATCCTTTAACGCAGCCGCTGGACCAGATCGAGTTCCTGCAGTATTGTTAAAAAACTGTACAGAAGCAATTGCTGCCCCTCTTTTATTCTTTTGGAGAAAGTGCTTAGAACTCGGTGTTACACCGTTACTTTTAAAAGCAAGCAATATTGCACCTATTCACAAAGAAGGTGACCAAGGAGAACCAAGTAATTACCGTCCTGTTACTCTGACTTCGCACCTGACTGAAATATTTAAAAAAATTATAAGAAAGAAAGTTGTAACTCACCTTGAAAAGAACAAACTCTTTAATAACTCACAACATGGATTTCGAGTTGGCCAATCTTGTTTAAGTCAATTACTGGCACATTTTGACACTATTACGTCGTTTCTCGAAAGAGGTTCTAATGTTGACACTATATACTTAGACTTCAGCAAGGGCTTTGATAAAGTTGACCACTTAATCCTGCTTGATAAACTTGAAAGTTTTGGCATAAATAGGAATGTCATTACTTGGATCAAGTCATTTTTAACTGACAGAATTCAATTTGTTTCTGTAAATGGTGTGAAATTTGAGCCTGCTGCTGTTAGATCAGGAGTACCTCAGGGATCAGTGCTTGGTCCACTGCTCTTTTTAATTATGGTAGGAGACATAGATGAAAATATTAGATATTCCATCTTATCTAGTTTTGCTGATGATTTTATGTAGCTTTGCTGATGATCATTAGACTTTTAAAAGAAATAAACACACCTTGACACCTTTAAGCTGCAAAGTGATCTTAATGTAGTGTTGAATGGACAAGAAAAAACAACATGAAGCTGAATGGCTGTAAGTTTGAACATATATCATATGGAAAAATTGAAACTCTGAAACCATTAACAGTATACTTAAGTAATACCTCTGAAAAGATTGACACAAAACCTGTTGTTAGAGATCTCGGAGTTTTGATGTCTGTTATTATTATTTCTTTATTTTAATTCGGTAAATCACAGTATAAATATAAATATAAATATAATACAAAGACACAGTGCAAACTGGGTCCATTAACACTGAATATGCCTATTCAAATTAAACAGAAAGTTCTAAATGCTTATGCAGGGATTATGTTGAAATGCTAATAAAGCCTACATTCTGTATGTAATCTATACACAGTCTGCTAGGACAGTTGTGAGGTTACTACTGTTTTATCACGCTTTTAAATGAATCTAAACAAGTCAGATTTTTAATTCTCTGAGGTATAATCCTCCATATTAGAGGTCCTAGATACCTTAATGAATGTTTTCCTTTAAGTTCAGTGTTTACTTCTGCTTGTTGAAAGCATGATGATGAGCGCAGACAAAGGCCATTTACTTCTTTTCTAATGAATAGGTTTGAAAATATTTCCGAAGCTTTATACAGTTCCATTGCAAGATATTGTATATTTCTATGATGAATTGAAAATGATTAATCTTTTTCAAGTAACTCTTCGAAAAATGAGTTAAAATCATTATAGACCAGTCTTAGGGCTCTTTCATGAAGATTATTTATTTTGTTATTTGCCTCCCTACTATGAAACATCCAAATTAAAGGACAGTAAGTAAATTTGGATTCAAAATGTTTTTTAGTAAAAGTTTTCTACCTGCATTTGTGCAGATATTTTTTACAGGATCATCAAATTTAAGCTGATTGTCAATTGTAACACCTAGAAGCTTGACATTTCTACTTTCCCAAATTTGATAATTTCCTAGTTTTAGCCAAGTATGCTCAACTTTATTTGCTGAGCATATTAAATGACATTTATCCGTGCTCAATCTCATATAATTATAATCAAACCAGTCTATTAAAAGTGAAGAATCATGCTCAAGTTTAAAAAACAATTGCTTATATTTGCATCACATGCGTAAGGAGTTGTGTCATCTGCAATATTGCAGACATCACATTGCTTTAAGATAAAGAATATATCGTTTAAGTATATGTTAAAAAGAAGTGGTCCTAACACAGATCCTTGAGGAACCCTTGTAGAAGTTCAGACCAGGAGCTAAAAGTTGCAGTGATCTTTGTTCTCTGCCAACGGTCATTTAAATAGCTAGAAATCATTTTAAGAGCATCTTTATGGAACCCATAAGCATGTAATTTTGCAAGTAAGATTTCGTGATTTATTGTGTCAAAAGCTATTGACAAGTCCATTAGGACAGCACCCGCGAATTCACTTTTATCTGCAGTGGCTTTCCATTTTTCAATAAGAGATACCAGTGCGAGCTGTGTGCTGAATCCTTTTCTATAGCCACATAAATGAGGAGACAAGTAACAGTCTATATAGGAAAGTAGTTAATAATTCTTTCAAAAAATTTAGATACACTTGGTAGAACACTGACTGGTCTATAACTTTCTATCTGAGTTGGATCCTTCTTTTTATAAATTGGCGTTTAATCAGCTAGTTTTAAGTTAATGGAAAAGGTTTTGTTATCAATAACTTCCTTATTCCAGATATCTTGCAAAGGATTGCCACATATATCAGAAGTTTCTTTCAGAATTTTAGCAGGAATGCTTTTGTGAGTTCCAGCTTTGGTTTGATCTAGTTTTGAGATCTCGCTCACACTTTGAGAAATTAAAAGAAGAAGAAATATTTATGTTTTCTTTGATAGCTAGGATACTGGGATGGTATTCAAATTTCTTAATTGCTGTGTCTATGGGATCAATGAGATCTAAGGTGCTAGATAGTAAATGCTCATTCTGGCATATGTTTAGGGATTTTACTGCATTTTCAAAATAGTCATTAAAAGAATTTGCAACTTTCTTTATCATTTGAGATGATTTGTTTTTCTTTAACTAGAGTAATTTGGGATTAAACATCACAGAAACGAGGACAGGACGATACAGGACAAGACAACATAAAGTAGCAAGTTTGAAATTTACTTAAG
>JAUCNQ010119950.1:0-10732 GCA_032352715.1 Bougainvillia muscus
CCCGGTAATTCGGTCCAAATTTCTGGCCACACCCCAGATGGGTCTTAGGGTAATTGTCCATTTTGGTTTTGGTGCCTGATTTCTATGCTCTGGGTATTAGGTCTTTTTTATAGTCAATTTTTGAATATCTGATTATCTGAATATCTGAATATGAGTATCCTTCTCAGGACAGCTTGCCGATAAAGTCAAGTGTTGGAAAACGAAACTTTAAAAAAGGTTAAGGACTGTTTGTTAAACTATTAAGCAGTAACGAGTTTTGATCTCAATTTTATTGCTTTGTCTAGGTTAAAGCGTGCTCTCGACCTACCTGTGAAGTCCATCGTAAAATATGATGCAATCAGTTGGTTATATTATTAATCTGTGATCATGTAATGCATAAACTCCAACGTTGCTTTCACCAGAGGCGGACTCAGAACATGCTTTTCCTTATTCACAGCAGTAGAATGGAGACGCAAACTCATTAATTTTTAATTGCTTTTGCATTATGATGGGTCTCTTAAAGATCCATCATCGTACAAAAGCTATTAAGACTTAAAGCGCTTAGTTCTTCATCGTATTGCTTTGACTAGAGCGGGATCCGCAACTGTTCACCATTCTGTTTAGGGCTCAAGGAGAAGCTGAAAGACATGACAATGTAACAATAACACCAAACTTGTACTTGGAAGATGAACCTGATAACAATGCTTATGTATTTATTGGATTGACTCTTGGAGCTGTTATGTTAGGAATATTTCGAACAATATTTTTTCATATTCATATGGTTTTATGCAGTCGAAACTTACACGATTCAATGTTCAAAGCGGTTTTAAAAGCACCAATGTATTTCTTTGACACCAACCCTGTAGGTAAGAGTCACTGCACAAAATCCAGCTGTACCCGGACCTTTATACAGTCCGTCTACTCCCGTATTCAGTCCGTATACGTCGGTATTAAGACAGAATGCTCGCATTCTGTCTTAATACTGACGAATACGGACTGAAATAAAGTCCGGATACAGTTGGATTTTGTGCAGTGAAGAGTATAAAATAATATTCAATCTGTGTGCTTCAAGGTTGCACAATACGTTATGTTTTTCACAGCATAAAACTCTTCTAATAATTAAGATAAATAATAATGTCTACAGGTTGTCTATAAGGCATAGTGACGCGTATAAACGTCATTTGACTGCACATAGTGTAAGCTATAAATACTAAGTAGAAATAGACATAAAATTATCATACAAAGTTGACTAAGGTTTACCCATGACCCGTATCGAGACTATCCTGATTATCTTCCATCAAAAATAAATGAAGAAGTCAGCAATTATCTCCGTTAAGAATACAGATTATATAAATTTTATCTCCATTATTTAACTTATAAAAACAGCAGGTTGTTTGATAAAATCCGTAATGTAAAACTTCATTTTTTACGACCCCAAGTGGGAAACATGAATAAAATTAACAACATGGAAGAGTTACAGTGTATTTTTAAAGGGTATTACAATCCATCGTATTTCTATTCAGGTACAAACACTATGATTAGATCCTTAAATGTAATAATATATGTAACCTCTCCGTACTATGTCTAGGACAAATTTTGAATCGATTTTCACGTGACGTATACTTGCTGGATGATGAACTACCATGGATTTCATTTGATGTTGTCAATGTAAGTTAATTACGTGGTTGTTTGGTCAAGTGGACTAAGGCGTTGAAACCCAATGACATCTTTGTGGGTTCTATTCCCGCTACTGCCCGTAGCCTAAGAGAGCTTTAAATAGAGCAGGGACCCGAAACAGGATTCAATTTGATAACAAAAACAATCGATAAATATCAGTTTCACCTAAGAAATAAAAGTCTGTGTATATACTTTTTCGGCTTTAAAAATTCAAAAGGATTCAGAGGCGGATTCAGAATATGCTTTTACCTAGGACACGTTTACATGAAGACATTCTATAGGCGAAATGAACTGTCATGGCTTCTGTGATTGGTTAAATGTTTCTGTCGGAAAAATTTAACCAATCACAGAAGCCATGACAGTTCATTTTGCCCGCAACGATTTTCCATGTAAACGTGTCCCTAGTCATAGCAATAAAATGGAGATTTAAAGCATACTTAAGTCATTAATTTTTAATTGCTCTCTGTGTAATGATGGTCCCATCATCATGCAGAAAGTTATTAAGAATGAAAGTTTGTAGTTCTTCCTCATGTTGCTCTGACTAGGGGTGGATTCGCCACTGGATGTCGCTTAAGCCTAATATTGGTTGTGTACAGGCTATGTTGATAGGTTGTTGAAGGAAATGCTTTAAATGTATGATTTATCACCACGACTTTAACCAAACAGCCTGTAGAGAATTGGAGCAGGACTAATCTTTATACAAATTGAATTTTTACTGCAGAACTCTGTAGGTGGGAGGGTAGACAGTGAAATGTGTATTTAGTACGATTGAGAATCATCAAAGTCTTTATAGTACAAGTGTTAGGAAAACTTCTGGATACAATGAGATTGAGTGCAATTTATAAGCCTTAAAGTTCGCAAAAAAATATCATTTTAGCTTGGTATACTGACACTCTCCATCTTGATTGTAAATTGTATCAACATCCCATATATTTTAATCATCTTGTTACCTTTACTGGTTGGCTTTTTTTATGCAAGAAAATATTATATGAAAAGTTCCAGACAAATTAAAAGACTAGAAGCTACCTGTAAGATTTTAAAGAATTATGCTATTAACAATCTAACATAAAATATCTTCTTTAAGTGGTTGATTTTGACTTATTCAGAGCACCACGATGGAGACTAACACTGCTTACGTTTTGGTATTTAATAAATGGTTGTTAGCCTCAAAGAGGGATATTCAGATGCCGCTTCATTCGTTCTTAACTCTTTAATGTATTATGTCCAAACATGGTCACCCATACTTCAACAATCCTGAACCATAAACTGAAGGGGTGTTAAAGTATGTGTGACCATTTTAAAACATTATGCATGAAATGATTAATCCAATTCTGATCTTCATAAAAGGTAAGTAATTAGTAACATGAGTTGTCTAATAGGTGGTTATAGATCCGACACAAATTTCATCTAATGTTATTGATAATTTATCATAACTCCAAATGTCTTAAAGATATTTGACTACATCATCATAGCAGTGCCGGATTTAGACAAAGCAAGAGGATGGAGACTAAACCTAATCAACTTTTATTAATGACTTTTGTTCTCCATTTTACTGCTTTGCCTAGTTAAAAGCACGTTCTGGACACGCCTCTGCATAGGTAACAGAAGTTTTATTACATAGGGTCAATCTACTCAAATCTGCTACTTTTTTCCTGATATGGGTAGGTTCACATATTTGTATGTTGGGTAGTCAAATCTGTAACAAGTAGGATGCACTACACAAGATCCAAGTGTATCCGGACTTTTTTCAGTACGTATTCGTCCGTATTAAGACAGAATGCAGGCATTCTGTCTTAATACCGACGTATATGGACTGAATACGGGAGTAGAAGGACTGTACAAAGGTCCGGATACAGCTGGATTTTGCGCAGTGATGAAGTTGGCTGGAATTTGATCCTTTTTATTTTTGCGTTTACAGCCAGGAGTCCGCTATTCACGCACATATCCGCAACATTAACCGGTATCACAACTATCCGTTCATTTAACTTACAGACGAGGATCTTAGATGAATTTTATGCATGTCAAGATTATCAAGCTGGGGCGTGGTTAACATTTATTACTGGAGCAAGATGGTTTGCGCAACGATTAGATTTCATAATCTTACTGTTTACGATAGCATGTGTTTATGCTCCTGTAGTTGCCATCCAATACTCAGGTAAAAAATAAGTTGCAAGTTATATGAGATATAAGACAAAAATTTCGTTTTTATTCGCGTCACAATTCGTGTCATTTATCTCAGAAGAAGGGTTATTGAGCATACAAAATATGCACAATGACTCCTCTTCTGAGATGAAATTGGTATCAATGAAGCGAATTTCTAAAGTGAGTTTTTGAGACGGTTTCTACAAACACTACATAAAAATCGGGATCATCCTTTTCGGATTATGTTATCATTATTTATCATTAACTGATTATCTGTTCCACTTCAAAACGTTAATTCCTAAAGAATTGTCCCGATATTTACGCTGCGTTTATCTTTTAAATGTCTTGTAACTTACAGGTGGTTTAAATTATGGCTAAAAAATATCCTAAACGCCAATCCTGATCCACCGCATGAAAATCAAGGCAATCGAGATTATTAATTCATTCAGTGCAGAAAGCTGCTGTAATAACACATCATTTGCTCGCACAAAATCCAACTGTATCCGGACTTATTTTCAGTCCATATTCGTCCGTATTACGACAGAATGCGAGCATTTTGTCGTAATACCGACGTATACGGACTGAAGACAGGAGTAGACGGACTGTATAAAGGTACGGATACAGCTGGATTTTGTGCAGTGTCCATTGAGTTATTATTTTCTTAAGGGAGCTCTGAACTTCATGGCGTCAAAGGCCTGGTGCAATAAACACTGTGTTTTTGTGTTTTCATTTCTTTCAGAATCCTTCTCACCAGAGTAGAAAGTACCTGCTAAGGTATCTAATTTTAAAGTTTTCCAAATGTACTGGAATTTTAAGAACGCTTTCACAGAATTAGAATCAGTTTTAGTTACAAAGATTTGTGTTAAAAATGTTTTTGGATAGTCAGGTTTTTGTTCATGTGATTTGTTGCTAACCCTTTGTTTTTGGGGATTCTGGCCTCTCATTACTGGAAATTACTTTTAGATTGTAAGATAAAGAACGATGTTGTTCTTTGTTCTTTGTTCTTCGATTTTATCTCACAACCTATAGAAATCTGTGGTAAATCCCCAGATTTATGTAGGTTGTTTGGTAACATCTTTGAAGGATAACACATTATGTAGTGTACATGTATAGATATTGATGCAAGTTTGGTTGGCGTGAGTCTCAGTTATGTACTAACATTAGCTGGCATGTTTCAATGGTGTGTCAGACAGAGCGCTGAAGTTGACAACTTTGTAAGTTTTAGACACTCTGATGTTTTAATCGTATTTATCAATTCATCACCTGTAAGGCATAGATGCAATTTTGTTTTGGCCAAAATTTCAATACATTGTATGCAAGGATGTTTTTAGGCGCCATTTTTGGTCATATTAAGCTAGAGGCTGCGTTTTAAAAATTAGATTAAAGCAAAGATTGTATCCAACGGCTCGTTCGTTCAGACACGGTATCTGTAACCCTATTCCTGCATCTATTTTTAGAACTTATTCTATGATGGAGGGGGGGGGGGCAAAAAAATTCCAACAGGAGGGGGGGGCATTTTTGCCAAACCTCAATCAGGAATAGGGTTAAAGCAGCATTGAGTGATTCATCAGAAGCCAAATGTATAGAACGGAGACCCAAAGTAACATGGATACCTTCAGATTTATCCTTAGGAAGCCATGCAATTGATTGTCAGCCTCGATCCTTAGGCTTTTGACAAGAAAGGTAAATAGGCCTTGAGACGAAGTTGATTGATTGTATAAAAGATTTTGCGCACCTAAAAAAGAATAACCTTGTTTCCTAGTGCCTAATATTGATTCGGAAATTCGGACTCGGTAATCAATTTTAACCCTTTAATGCCTCGTGGTAACAAAATGGTCAGGAACACTTTGACAATCCTGAAACCAAATGTTTCAGGATTGTTTAAGTGTGTATGACCATTTGATGGATACGAGGCGTTAACCATGTTTCTTCTGGGCTCTCCCTACTTATTCCTCCTACCTGACTTCCGTCAGGGTAATTTCTAGAAGTTTAAATTTTGCACACACATAGTACTCAATAAGTACTTTTGAAAACACCAATTGCTTTTTTGCTGACGTCATCGGCTTTTGCTGATGTCAGCAATATTTATCAGAAGCTTTTACAAGGTAGAAGTGGCTGTATATGACGTCGTGCAACTTGACACGTGGTTTGACATACATATAATATGAAACAAGTTGGTGCAGGTAGTGTACATGCAAAGTTTCATTGCATAAAGCCATTGCAAACTATAGTTACGCTTGCTCAAATTTTGTAAGGATTTGACTGTAATTAACCGTAATTTTGATAGGTTGTCTTGAATGAGACCATGGCCTGTAAATTCTGTTGTATGAATGGTATGACATTGAAACTAGTAAAATAGATTTATACTAAGAGTGATTAAGTATCAACTGTAAAGCATAGTACTTCAAGCGTTATCACACGCTTGAAGTGGGGGTGGTATTCCCACCCCTACCCCAGGAGTAATATGGTTTAAGGGTTAACTGAGTCATAAATCACCATTTGTAACTATACGATAGCCTTTTAGCTTTATGACAGCTTTGTATTTGTACAATAGCTTCGTATCATTTTAGATGACATCAACAGAACGTATTTTTGAATATGCAGAAATGCCACCTGAACCTGACAATGGTACTACTAAGAATCTTCGTCCAGAGTGGCCTGAGCAAGGTGCAATCTCGTGTGAAGGAGCCAGTTTCAGTTATCATGCATCACTACCATATGTGCTGAAAAATTTATATTTTGATATACGACCAATGGAAAAGGTATCAAATTTTTGATTTTTCTAAGCCGGCGGAAGACAACGAGATGAAAATAAGACGAAATAATAACGCGGAATAGAGGTTGGGCATGTGATTAAGGAAACAGTGACCGTGGTCGTCTTTTATCTAGAAATGGAGGACGATTTCCGAGGCGGATTCAGAACATGATTTTTACCTAATCGCAACAGTAGCTTCGAATGTTGACTCAAAGACAATATATTGTTTTATTTGTTAATTGTATGTTGAAAGTACTCACGAATTCGAGTTCTCTAATACGATGCTGCGGCTAGACGGGTTTTACTGGTCTGTCACTTAAATTCCCTTTCATATAGATAGGCATTGTTGGTCGTACAGGAGCTGGTAAAAGTTCATTACTTTCAATGTTGTTTCGTATGGGAAATGTATCAGGGGAAATATCTATAGATGGTATATCAATAATGGATTTAAAACTAAAAGATTTAAGAAAGACTATTTCTGTCATACCACAGGTAAGAAGCGAACGATATTTCTGTCATACCACAGGAAAGAAGCGAACGGTATTTCTGTCATACCACAGGTAAGAAGCGAACGGTACAGGTTAGGCCAACATTGAACCATCTCCGTACTTTCAGTGTGTTTCTATGTATTTTATACAACGTTAGGGGCCGTCCACAAAATTCGTATCCACAGCACAAAATCCAGCTGTATCCGGACCTTTATACAGTCCGTCTACTCCCGTATTCAGTCCGTATACGTCGGTATTAAGACAGAATGCTCGCATTCTGTCTTAATACCGACAAATACGGACTGAAAAAAAGTCCGGATACAGTTGGATTTCGTGCAGTGTATCGCATTACAAAACATTTTCATCACAGATGAAGTGTTTTTGTGCATACTAAGTACACGCCTTCTGTATACTCGAATTTTGTGGACAGTACCTTAAATAACGAATTTCTTGAATTCTCTCCAGTGTTGGAATCAGACCTAATCAGGCTGTTTATAGTATCAAATGAAATGACATGCAGGACCAAAATGTTTTGTTCGCTTTTGAAACCATTGAAATTAATTGTCTATTTTAAGATTATGGATACTTCTTTTCTCTTACATTCTTTATTTTAGGATCCAGTACCCTTTAGTGGTGTTATCAGACCTAGTCAGAACACCAGGATGGGTACTGTTTATAATAATAGCTAATAGCTGGAAAGGCTAAAAAAGGATCAAAATGTTTAAGTTCATTTGTTAAACCATTGAAATTAATTCTCTATTTTGAAGTTACAGATCCGTCTTTGCTTGTACCGTCTGTTTTTTTAGGATCCGGTACTTTTTAGTGGTTCATTACGACGTAATCTAGATCCTTTTGAAGAGTTTACTGATGCTGATATTTGGCAAGCCCTGGAAGAGGTAGATTTTAAGACTGTCATTAAAAAACAAAATGTGTTTCCATGCCCATTCAGTCACTGCGCGAAAAGTCATAAATTTAAAAATAATAAATAATGAATAATAAATTTGAAAATAAATAAATAAATAAATAAATAAAAAACGAGAAAATGGTCTGCCTTTAAATATGCAAATATAAGACAACCTCATGTTGTCTTATGTTTTCCGATGGACAACTGTAGGTTGTTCAATTGGATAGCATGACTTTTCACGCAATGAGTGCTGCAAGCCGTTGTGATAATCAATCATATCAGTTACATCTTTGCCACCCAATCAGCTAGAACAGATTTGCATTAGCTTTCATAGCTAACCATGTTTTCTTTGAACATCCCAACTGGAGGTCCAATAAATGCATAGGTTCCACTATTATTGTATTTTTATCGACTTTAAAAATAAATTTGAAAATAAATAAATAAATAAATAAAAAACGAGCAATTGGTCAGCCTTTAAATATGCAAAAATATATCATTGCCTAACGTAAATCACCAGGTCTATGACATGATAAACCTTGCTTACTTATAATGCATATAGTTATACGAACTCTATCTTTCAAAATATATCCTAAACTTTGCCGAAATATAGTACTGAGGGGGTTTTAACACAGCTTACATCTTTAAATAAGAAATTAATGAATTTTCGACTTCTGTGGTTAATTAAAAATAATTTCTGTATCCGACATTGCTGAGCTGAAATGTTTTAACGAAGCTATCATTTGCCAAAGGATTTTGTGTTAACTCTAAAACAGCTAACATATGGCGATTTAAAATTAAGAATAGGGGAATTGAATCAAAATTTAACTGTCTCTTTTAAGTAGGTTAAATCATTTAAAAAAATCAGCCTCTAAAACAGTTAGCGTCTTCCTCTGGTTGAATCTTCAAATAAAACATCCAAAAGATTCAAAAGGCCACACAATTAATCGTTTGATGCATACACTGCGCAAAATCCAGCCGTATCCGGACCTATATACATTCCGTCTACTCCTGTATTCAGTCCGTATACGTCGGTATTAAGACAGAATGCTCGCATTCTGTCTTAAGACGGACAAATACGGACTGAAAATAAGTCCGGATACAGTTGGATTTTGTGCAGTGATAATGTTGTAAAAGGATCAAAAATACTTAACCACCAGGGTCGAATCCAGGAGTAGGCAAACACCTACGAAGAAGTGTAAAACAATTAAGATTTCTTTGAAATTTTAATTGTTTTACACTTCTTCGTAGGCACTTGCCTACTATTTTCAAGCTCTGGATCCGCCACTGCAATCCTGCTGCATTAATAAGAGTTTAAAACACACTATGACCAAACATGACCTTGCAGGCTTGAATTCGACTCATCAATAATGACCGTTACAAAACATAGATTTCTATTGCCTGAATTTGGGACAATGCCTGTGACTAAAAATTACTTCATAGAATCTTCAGCTTCAATTTTTTCTTTATTTTTATTGTTTAATTGGAATCGCTCTTTATTAAACATATGCTGTTACGAGATTAAAATTTTATAATTTGTTTTTTCTAGGTACAAATGAAAGATGCTGTATTATACTTCTCACAGAAACTGTTGACAGAAATAACAGAATCTGGTTCAAACTTGAGTGTGGGTGAAAGACAATTATTTTGTTTAGCAAGAGCCATTTTAAAGAAAAATAAAATCTTAGTAATTGACGAAGCAACAGCGAATGTAGACATGGAGTAAGTAACCCAATAGTATTGTTATATCAAACCCTCCCTGGTCAGAGCATCACGATGGAGTTTTAGATGTTTTGATTCTAAATAACTAAATGTATGATGATAGTTCTTAGTTGCGGATCCAGCCCCAGTCAGAACAGCACGATGAAGAACTAAAAGTTTTAATTCTTAACAGTTTTTGTACGATTATGGGTATTTAAAGACCCATTATCATACAAAAGCAATTAAAGATTAATGAGTTTGAGCATGCTTTCAATCTCCATTCTATTGCTTTGACTAAGTTAAAGCATGTTCTGAGTCCGCCCCTGGTTCTGAAGAAAACCGTCATCAAACATTTAATAATTAAAAGCCTAAGCGAGGCAATAAGTTATTAAAGCTTCTTGATCTTCGTGGTGATGTTCTGACTAGGACTGGATCCGCCACTGCAAATCAGCAAAAGAGTGTCAGATTTCGTCCGGCGGTTTCATTTTTATGCCGTATTTTAAAGGAAATTTTTTTAATGAATTTATTTGTTGAATTTACTGCATTTTCTACAAGAGAAGTTTTTTAGTGCATGCAAAGCATTCGTCTTTGCATTGTGAGATCGTTAGTTTTTAACAGCGGCTGTGATTTAAGCAATTGATTTAAATTCAAGATACACCACTTAAAAATAAATTTATTTTACCATACAACCTGCAGAAATCTGGGGTTACATACCAGATAAGATCGTTAATGGAAAACTTAACTTTTCATGCAGCGAGATTTAAGGAAATCTTATTTTTAACCATCAATGTTGTTACAAATGGAAATCCGGATATCACTATAATCTTATTCGGAATCGTATTCTGAGCAAATTTTCTTTAAATTCTCTAATAGCAAGTAATTGATTATGTACAATTAGTTTTCTTTTATAGAAAATGTGACAGGCAGTGTAGGTCCCTTGCTCAGAAGCGGATAGATCTCTAAAGACCCAGCTTCATACAAAAAAAGTATTAACACTTCTAGTTACATCCTGCATAGGCGGACTCAGAACATGCTTTTACTTAGTCAAAGCAATAGAAAGGAGATTGAAAGCATGCTCAAACTCATTAA
>JAUCNQ010119961.1:0-10731 GCA_032352715.1 Bougainvillia muscus
ATTAATATCAAAAATAGATTTTAAATTGGTGATTTCTAAATGAAAGCGTTTCCAATCAGAGCAAATACGAAAGGCACAAAATAATAATGATATGAGTCCGGTTTTATATATACCCCGAATAAAACTACTGTAATTAGTAAACACGCCACTGAAGTGGGTTTATGGTATACATCTGTATCATTATTTTAATTTACCACCAATCTTGTCGTTTATTTCTTAACACTATGAAGAATAAGTATCATAACTACATTTTCATAATTTTCCTTTGAATTTCTCATAATTTGTCATTGTTTTTAATGGAAAATTAGCATAATTTCATAATATGATTGGTCATATGAATGGTGGGAGCCCTGCAAACAGCATCTCGACGTCACAAAATTAACTTATCTGGTATAGAATAAGTTTCTACATACCCCAAGGTTTTTCAGTCCTATTCTGCAAGTATTCAGGACATGGAGTTCTCCTTTTATTTTTACAGGTCAATTATTGCCATATAGTAATCCTTTGTAACCAAATTAAGAACAGAGTTCATGGTTGACTTTTTAAAATGTTCATACTTAACATTCATGTTCAACTTTTTTAGATTTAAAATTGACCTAATATCACCATCGGATTTAAGAGTAATAAAAATGTGGGGGGTTGCAAACTTATTTTTTTCATGAAAGCTTTCTTTAATCACCCCCTTGGATAACAATTTCTCAACTTCAAGATCGATAAGATGTTCTTCCTCGAATGAGAATTTGCACTAATGGTGTTTGCTCAAAGTGAATACTATCCCCTTTGATTATATCAAGGATCAACCTATGCCTTGTCACTCTACCCCACTGGGTATAAATTTTTTATAATTGTTCTCCTTTGAAATTCTTAACGTGGAATTCAGGGTTAAATTAAAGACTTACATCTTTTTACTTTCCTGTATAATTTTCGTCTCTTTTGACGATTGTTTTGACTTTAGTTGTGTTTGTATATGGGTGGTTTTATCTCCACAACTTAAAAAAGAATTTCTCTTGTAAGGTCTGGGCCTAACTTGATTAGATTCCTATCGTGGGACTTTAGTTTATTATTATAAGGTCGTAAGGATTTATAACTAATTTTGTTTGTAAGATTTAGACATTTTACTAATTTTGGCAAGCCATTGCCAAATAGTAAATCAGTTATCGGCTGAGTATCAGAACACAGATCTTTATAATCTGTATTTACTGTACTTCGAATAAAAACTCTCCTTTTCAATGATGAAAAGATGGCCTAACATAGCTGCCACATCCACATTTTTTTGAGCTATAGTTTGGAGCGAACACTTAAGTTTTGTTGCCTCCTCTATTATAGATAAAGCTACATTTATAGCTTTCTTTAGAGATTTTTGCACACCCAGTAACTTAACATCAGCCTTCCTTTGATTGCTGTTAAGCAATCTTTTTTAATTTGGGTGGATCACTCGAACAATTTTCATGACAAGGATATTTTTTTAAAATCTATTTTATATTCTCCAAAGGTTTTATACTCTTCCAATTTTTCAGAACTATTTCAGCTAGTTCTTGATCGATTGGACTCATTTTTTCTTCAGCTATATATTTTGGACACGTCTATTTCCTCAATACTGAAGTAATCATCCTCGGGGTCTTAGCCGTCAATTTGGCTTGTGCAAGGGTTTAACCTTTTGTCCTCTGTATCATGACCCTTACTGTCCCCCCTATCTCTATTAGATTCATTCCTCACTGGGCTTTGAGTATGCCTCGCTGAGACTTTTTTATTCCACACTGGGTGTTTAGGCTCCCTCACTGGGGTAGTTTCTCTGGTTTTAGATTTCCTAGGACTTGTTACTGAAATTTCGGGTATCAGCAGGCTGAGAAGTTTTTGTACTACTGACTTTCTGTGTTTTTTCTCAGACGAATCTTGGAAAATAAAAAAAATCATGCAACATTTTTCTAGTATCTTTTTTCAGGCGTAACATATGTAAGGTGTTTAAAATCAATTTTTAAATTATTACTACCCTCTTCATCTGAAGTATTATTATTATTCACATTTTGCAGAGCTTTATAGCGGAGGGTTTCATAGCTCTCTTCATGCCTACGTTTTAATGTGTTAATTTCCCTGTTCATTTCATTAATAGCTCTCAATAGAAGCTGTGTACTATCAACCACTGTTGCACTTGCATTTGTGTTTTCAGATGAGGGGTCAGGGGTTGTCCTTTTCTTTTAGTTGTTCTGACATTCTTATTTAGAAAACCGAAACTAAATACGAAAGAAAAAAGACTACTTAGCTTTCTTTAGCAGTTTTTTCTTGCGCTGAATAAATAATTCTTCTGATATTGCTTGATTCTGTAATGTATAAAATCATCTACTTGCTTATTTCACAGTTGCGGTTTTAGAAAAGAAAACTATCGCAGCTGTGGTACCATCTTGCATGGGATTCCCTTTATGGACTTATTGCCTGCAGCCCGGTTCTCTTCGCTATACTCTCAGAAATAAAAATAACATATATTATATCTTGGACAACATTTGAACTTAAAAAACGTCAGCATTAAGTATACAGTAGAAACTAAATGTAAACTAGGTAAACTGAGCAAATGTCATCAAACGAATTTCTTAATCTTATGTAATGCAATAAGTCTTGCGGCTGTGTTGAGAATAGAATAGTAGACTACTAGCACGTATTTATCAATTTTATATTCTTTTGTGAACCATGGATAGTTAAGAGGAAATAGAACAGAAACTATCGATGTTTGAGATGTTTTGTCCGAATAAGATTCAACATTCGAAACTAAGTTAACTCATGATCTCAACTATCGAATAAGTAGCGTATTATCTCTTACCACCCATTAATTGCCTTTGTCAATAAAGGAAGAAAAATCCCAAGATTAGCGACGAAACCTTTTGGTATCTAAGAAAGCGATTTGCCATACCTTGCACTTTTGTTTGCAACATTTTAATTTTTTAACTATTTTTTTATTATTATATTTGTACTTGGACTTTTATCTTTGTCGTTTACCTTGTAAAAAGGGAGGTTGTACACATTGTGCAATCTTAAGGGGAGTAAAACCCTTAGCTTAATTTATTGACCTATTACGTCAAGTACTGCATTGCCTTTGTTGCTGTGTTAACCATTAATATATATATTTAAACACAACGTTCAAGAAAGGTAAAATGAACGTTGTATAGCAGAATTTCCTTTTCTTTAAAAACTGTTTTTTAAAAGGGGAGCAGATTTTTAAAGATATTGAAAACGAATCTGTGATTAAAATTCACAAAGATATTTGCTCTTTCCATTTAAATGTGTCTTTAAATTATCTATTGCTCAGTTGATCAACGTTTTAAAACATTACATTTTTTAGATTTGTAACCAGACCTGATCTTAAGTCAGAAAAGTTAGTTGAGTTCTTTAATCGGGCTCTTGGAACCCTGCAGGGTGTTAATAGTAAGAATTGTTTTATAGAATACTCTATTCTCTTGCAGGGAAATTCATGTTTTACACATCATTTTTTCTTGAAGTGATAAAGCTCTACTTGTAGTAACGCATTTCTCAATTAACCTCCTAAATCAACGAACTGATAGGTATAACATAATGTTTTGACTATGTTTGTGAATATGTTATTTTATCCCGTTTCTCTATGTATTATCTCAGACTTTGTAATTAGACAGCACCTTTCTTCACGTGATAGTCTATTGCTCTGGAATATGTGACATGGAAAAGAAAAAAGGGAATGTTGCAACTCTGGAGATGTTCGCCGACAGGATGCCAGTTAGCTGGCAATTTAGGAGACCAGTCGACAAATAACTGATCTCCAATTTCTATTCTGATAAAAACTAAAGTCGGCGATTCTTAGGTCGGCATCTAAACGCAAATATGTTCCATCGCCGTCTCGTAAAAAGCTTTTTTATTCTGTCTAAAAGGAATACTGCTGCTTGCATAACATTGGATTTTTTTTGCGTTTTAAAACAGGCATTCCATTATATTGGTTACGTGGTTTCAAACCTTTACTTTTATATACCGTTTTAAAACTGCCTTAAAACATTTGAAAAATAGAATTTTCTTCCTCTGTCTTAGTTTTTACATATTGTAAACAAAGTCTGTTGTAAACGACGTCTTGGCAACGTGCTATTTATCCATTAAAAATCTGTTTTGACGTCAAAAAAACTTCATTACAATACGAATAGAAATATACTATCCTTTATAGAAAAACAACATTCAATACAGCTAAGCTAATCCCTAACGTTCTTGTGATTGCAAAACGTTTTGTTGTTGAAAAAAGAAACAGATTGGAAAGTTAAAAAGTCGGAGGCCACATCAATTTGCGACCAGGCGAAGACTTAAAGATTGGCAACTAGACGGAGACTATGTAGATATTCTGACGGTGACCAGGTCCCTGCTACGATGTTGTAGAATAATTTTGACCGCGTCTAGACGGCGTTCAGGATGGCAACTAGATGACATCCAGTTGCCAGTCTTTTTGGCGTCTATCATGTCGAAGTTCCCCTTTTTCACTTTCCGCGTCACATATGTATCTATGATATCTGCAGGTTTCTGGGATATGTACATGCTTTTTTATTACATTTCTTTCAGAAGAGACCATTAGTGGAAAAAACGAGATCATTGGAATTTTGTCTGTATTTGTAAGTATGTAGGGATGACCCTATTGGACTATACATAATACACCTATTCGACATGTAACTCCGGTTTTTTTTCAGCACTTCAGTTTTTTGAAAAGTCCAAAGTTAATGCAGAGTTTGGCTGTGGAGTATTTTTACTCTGTTTTTCAAGTGAAGCTTTAGATTTGAGATTTTGATCATCACTTCATTTTACGACGCTGAATCCAAATCTAAGAATTATTTTTACTGAAGATGCTATCTTAAAAAGCCATAATGACATATATGACGTATAGGTTTATGTATATCAAAACTTTAAAAGTGGACCTTGGTGAAATCTGGCATATTTTTTAACACGCCCCCAGTCTAGAAGTTTGCTTATTATGTAGTAATTTATATTAACACTATGCCAAAGAAGTTTTTGATGCTAAGATAATAGTTAAAGTGGTGTTTGACTAAAGATTAAATTCTCAGCAAGAATCTCTACCTGGGGGTTTTGTTTTGTCTCTATTGCAATTGCTTTATCTTGTTCTTTCTATCTTTTTTTTAATCAGGTAGCCAAATAGATAGCCTGATTGGTGCCCTATTGCACATGCCTGTAAATTAAACTAAACCCTATGTGCTGCATATAGAGAGTAAATGAATTTAAACTGGTCAAAGCTAATGAGTTGATGAATGCCACTATAGTCATTACTTTTATTCACTAAGGGGCCGTTTACATCTCAAATCTCGCCTGGGGTGAAAAAATTTCGGTTTACATCTCATTACGAAGAATTAAACTTTTCATCGCTGGGCGAAATAAATTTTGAGTACATTTCTATCATGTTGAGTATAATTCTGTGAAAGATTTCTTTTTTGATTAATCTCTTCAACCTCGATCCCAGGGTATTTGTTATCTTTCTTTTTCGTTGGATAGTGGATTATCGACTTTCCAAAGAATCAGAAAGATACAAAATGCCCTGGAATCGAGGTTGGAATCTCTTTATAAGAACAAATAAAGTAGTAGCTAACACGGTCAGTAAAATTATTAAAATGACAATATTAAGTCCTGGGCGTAAGGATATGTAATAGGAACTGGGTGGCGGGAGGGAGGCAGTGACCAAGTTGAACGACATGCGTCTTCAGACCCCAAATGTTGTTCTTGCATGAACGCTCTGCTCTTTGCAGAAGTCATTGACTTGGGATTAACGGCCTCTGGTCATTTAAGGGTGTGTTCTGAAGGGGGCTGGAGAGTGACATACCTTCAAGCATAGCTGTAGCTGCGATATCTTATATATAATTTGATAGGAATAGATAAAAAAATGATGGATTAACTAATAGCTAATCTGTGATGAGATTCGTAAGGATCCGGGTGGCAAAAGAGGGAAAACCTGTGTGTGCAGCAAGTGATATGCAATTGGGCATGGGCACAATGGTCCATTCCTAGTGTTTTGATTGGGTGAGAGACTGCAGGCTAGCGTGTATAATCCACCCGGGTATGTTATGATATTAGATCTAGCAGATAAATGAATACAGCAAATCGCCCCATGCGCGGGCGTGTGGATGCACAGAAAGAGATGCAGTGCTCGTGGTTAGGGACCGTTCCCATAACTCGCACAGAGACTCGCACCAACCCCCATACAGAAGTGGCCTTTTGCATACCGCATATATACAAGACACTCCCTCTTCGACGAAAATGGGACGATTCACCACTCATATTGCGCGGACGGCACTAAGACCAAATTTAACGCAGTAAGAAAGACTTTATACATACAGCGAAATAGGTCCAAAATCCTTCTCTTCAAAGGACCAAAATCCAAAATCCAATAATCTGATTTAATTTAATTTAATCTAATCCAAAATTAGGACCAAAATCATTCTCTTCAAATTCAGTCACAACCACGATCCCAGGGCATTTTGCATCTTTGTATCCAAAGAATCAGAAAGATACATATTGCCCTGGGATCGAAAGTTGATACAGTAAAACTAATCTCAACCCAGAGTGAAAAGTGTTTACATCTCAATTTGGCTTAATTTCACCCTGGGGCGAAATTATGCCCCTGTCTATTTGACAGGGTCGGACTCACCCTGGGGCGAGATTTCACTACGCCTATGAGATGTAAACACTCATAGGGAAGTGACAAAAGACAGGGGCGAACTTGCCCCGGTTGAAACTTGCCCCGGGGCGAGATTTGGGATGTAAACTACCCCTCAATGTTTGAGCAATTAAAAATCGAGCTAAGTGCAGTAATATTGCAATTTCCTAATGAATGTTACTTAAACGCACCTTTCTGTAAATCACTTCAACTTGAGTTATATAGTCATTTGTTCAGTTTGGGTTATTATGTTGATATTTTCATTTTGGCAACTAAATCACTGTAGCACATGTAAATATTATAACTTACTCATTTCTTACGATTTAGGCACTGATTTTCAAACACGGGAGAAGAGAAGATCTGCTACCTCATGGTTAGTTCATAATAACTTTTGTTTCACAATGATAATAGAAGAAAAATAATTCATTTAGAAATGACTAATTGTAGTAGTCCTGATGCTGAAAAAACGTCTTATAAAGAAGCATCAAACTACCATCTGTTGTGTAAAAATATCATAAATATAGGTATAACAAACAAGTTCAAAATCATAAGCAAAATATTTACTCTTTAAAAATTTCCTACAGTGCTTGTAAGCATGTAGAAATTTGCATGTTCATATTAAGGCTTTGACATGTTTAAAACAACAGGAACTATTAAAAAGTATATGTAATTAAAAGAAATCCTGAAATTGACATCTACATAATTATATTAACAAGCTGCATCATTGCTCTAACCTTATTCTAAACAAAGTTCCGTTATGCCACAAGGAACACAGTGCTTAGGCTTAGGTTCTATCACAAAAGGGGCACAGCATATCACTCTTCGCAAAAAGTACATAGCTGAACAAAGTTATGACAATTAGTAATGAAGTTCATACAAAAAAGATATTTAGTTTGTTAGCTTGTTTATCAAACAACTTTATTATGTAGAAATAATGTAACTTCTGTTCATTTAAAGTTCTTGGCAAAAGAAAATATGTAATACTTTTATGTCTGGGTTTTACTTAGGATGGCAATAATTGGTTTCTTGATAACACATTTTTTCGATCCCATTAACTCGCAAATAAACAACATCTTTACATATTTTCATTGCCTGATAATGAGAGAAGGGTCTCTCGAAGCGTCGCCCAACATAAATCATCAGGTCTATGACATGATTTTACATTATATCTAAAGAAGCATATTGTGCATCAATTGGATTATTTTACTCAAATCAATATCGCTCATCATTTAAATATCAAGGAATTTATTAATTTGTGATGGTTTCTTTTTGTTTAAATTTGCTTGCCCAAGTGTGCATGTTATGTGTTAATGTTTCTTTTTTGCTTGACTTTGGTTCGGATAGAGAAGAACCCTTGGTCTATGTTAAAATATTCCAAAATTGTTTTGAGTTAGTAACGTCAATAACTTTTTGTAGCTTAAAACACCCCATGAAGTCTTATAAAATCAATTGGCGCAGTTTATTTCGTCAACTTTTTGCTATTTTTCATTCATCAGAATTTTTATTGCCATCTGTGATATTATCCAGGAAGTGTTACGCCGCAACTTCTTTTAAGTTAAAAAAGTGTACAAAAAGCTCAATAATTTGCGTTTTAAAGGTTTTCCATTAACTTTTTTTGTTCCAGGCATTTTTTTTTATGGCAATTAGAATTTTTATGGCATAGTGGTTCTCCAAAGAAATATTTTTTTGATGTTACTTCTCCTTTAAGCAAACAACTTTGATTTGAAATAGGGTGAAATAGGGTGAAACAGACGAATGCAATGCATTTGTTTTTTTGGAACTAATGTTTAAAAAATGTTCTTTATACAAGGTTACCTGGGATTTATTTTATATAGGGAATAATCAATTGGGTTGATCAGAGTCTATACATAATTGAATTACCCAAAACTGTTTCAGTTATGTAATGTTCTTGTCATTTTTTTGGAAATGAAGTGATACAATTTTATGTTCCTAAAATGCTAAATGCTTAGATCTGCATATAAACCATTGAAATGAATTTATTTATTACGGTGATGGATAAGCATTTTCTCTTCTTTGGATAGGTCGACATGTTTATCCGTTTAATTCAATATTTTCTCTTTATTTAAAGTCGATGTTCAAAAAATGTATAAAATATATCTATATATATTTTATCTCCCCAACATAGCTCCGTTGGGAGCTCTGATGGGGAGAGTGGATAGTCTACAGCCTAATTAAAATCGACTATCATTTTTTATTCCTCAAATAGATACAAATAAATAATTGGTTAAAAGTGATTAAAAGTGATAACCAATAGTTGGAAAAAGTAGGAGAAAAGCTAATTGAATTATTGGACATCACTTCCAAAAACATATAGTAAAATATCAGTCTATAATACCTAGGTTATATATATAGGTTGCACAAAGACGGCAGCGACATTTCAACTTCGAAAAACTGTTAAGTCCTTATTTAAAAGACCCAAGAGTCGTCGCATGTTTGAGAGATTCTGTAAGAGAGTCCCACAACTGAGCGCCAATGTACGATTATAGAGTTCAATCCATGATTAGAAGATTTGACTCTACTATGTGTTAATGTAGAAGATGATCGCAAATTATACGGATTACATTTAAAAGTAAATATGTCATTCATATAAGGGAGGGATTCAAGGCATTCAAGGTTTTGAAAATCTCCTGTAACAGTAAGCGACTAAAATGCTCATGAATGGTACTCATAGATGTGACTGCCGCTTCGGAGGAGAACCTTTTTGCAGCATTCTCCAGAGTGAGATCTACCATTTGTAGATGACTTCTCCTTGAAAAACCCTATATCAAGGGGCAATAATTAAAATTGCTAAAAAATAAATGATTTTGCTGAAATATTTTGTTTATAATTACACAGATAGCTAGATATACGACACAGAGCAAGCATCTTAGAGTTTGCTTTCTTACACAGTTTGCGAATATGCTCTGTAAAAGAGAGCTTATTGTCAAACACTATTCCAAGCAATTTGACACTATCACATTCAACCAAAATTTTTCCATTAAGAATTAAAGCTATGTTTTCTTCACCTTTTGGTTTTCCAAGAATGAGAAAGTTGCACTTCTCAGCATTTAGCTGTAGACCATTTTCGGAAAAACCAATTAGAAGCTAAAAGAAAAGCCTTTTCTAAGTTCATTTTGACCTCCTCTGAACTTTACCCTGAGTTGTAAAGGGTATTATCGTCTGCACAGTTGCAGATATCAACATTGCTATCATCAAACAAAAACAAGAGATCGTTTATTAGATTACCGTAGGTAATATATTCCGTATGATATTCTGTGGCGGTCGTATCAATTTTCGTGTCTTTTTGCCTGTTCTCAGGGCTTTCTAAAATCCTGAAACTTTTTTAGATTTCAGGCGATGTTTTCTTTAAGTTCTTTGGTCAGTATGACGAAGAAATTTGTTTAGAAATTGATTTTCATCAATTGTTTTTACATTTATTGTTACTTAAATGAAATGCATTGATTGAATATTTATAAAGAAAAAACATTTATATTATAATAAAAATATTTTTTTTATGCACATTATAAAAGGCTTTGTTTAATATTTTGTCATGAATAATTAATATTTCATAGATCACTTGTTCAAGATTAGGCTTTTTTTTAGGGATCTTACGAGGAAGTGTAAATCCATAAAAATTTCTTTGGCTTTTTTACGGATAAGCTTGCGAAGAAGTGTAAAACTATTAAAATTTCTTTGTGTTTTTTGCCTGTTCTCAGGGCTTTTTTTTACGGATAAGCTTCCCAAGAAGTGTAATTTTTGAGTCAATTTTCATAAGCTACGGTTATCTTTCAGCCTGCAGGGCTGTTTTCATATAGATATTAAACAGGAGAGGACCTGAAATGGATCCTTGAGGTACTCCACTAAAGATCTCAAGCCAAGTACTGTAAGATCAAAGGCTTTAATCAAATTTTCAGTTAACAACGGAAAATTACTCTCAACGGCTATTTTTAATTGCTACAGTACAGTATATATATATATTTGGAGTTAGTAAATAAAATTTTTGGTTTACACTTCCCTTTGGTTGTGATAATACACGCGGTTTTGGCCGATGTGTATTTTTTAAATTTTTGGAT
>JAUCNQ010119972.1:0-10731 GCA_032352715.1 Bougainvillia muscus
TCCACCAAGGACACTTCTGTAGGAATTTTTCAAATATTTACAGAACACATAATTTGAAGAACACATACAGATGGCTGTTTCCGTGTAACATTATTAACTTGTTAATTTTTGTAAATACAGTAACTGTCCAATTTTCATTCAGAAGGAGTGTCTTTGTGCATACTAAGTATGCACACAGACACTTATTCTTCGATGAAAATGGTGACTGGATTACGCCTTACAACCCGTCATTACTGTTTTTTGACCGAACATGATTTTGTTAGTCTTTTTTCCCCCGAGTAAACCCAGAAACTTGTTTATGCTTCGCAACCCTTCATTACTGTTTTTTTGACCGCTGAACTATTTAATTTGTTGACTGCTGAACTATTTAATTTGTTCCTTGCTGATGCTAGGTATGATTCCGAATTCAATCTCAAATGCTATGGTCTATCAACAATTAACCTTTTGTTCATTTTAAATATCTGTAAAGTGTATATTTGAAAAATCATTGCAAAATTATTGATTCCTCTCAAAGATTTGTTATGCAAATTTGCTTTATTCGTGACAATTTTCATTTAGAAGAAGTATCGTTGTGCTTACTCTCTATACTCAATGATACTTTGTCTGAGATAAAGATGGAAAGATTTGCGAAGCGAATGTTTTGAGATAAGATTCTCAAAAGAGAATTGGAAAAATACTAGCTATTGATTTACTTTTTTTTCTATTTTAGATTTATTAAAAGTTACAAAAAGTTTGCTAGACCAATTACTCGGTGAGTGAACTTGTTTGAAAGATTCACCAAATATGTTTTGCCTCCTGAAATATTCTGTGGTATGAAAATCCCATTCCAGCTAACACATGACCAAAATTGACGTCCTAAAGACATCTATACGGCGTCCCGACATCGTAGGGACGTCTTGAGTACGTCATTTTTGAAATTGTGTTTGCTGAGATTCAAATGTACTATATCATGAAGTTGATTTTCTAGGTGACGCCATTTCATCATTGTCGTCATTTTTTTATGGCAGCACACTCATAGATTTTTGAGAGGGAAATCTGTTTTCTTCATTTAATTTCTTTTCTTAATTTTTTTCTCCATTTCTTTAGTCTTGATTCGATTGCAGAAGATGGGGAATTAACAGATAAATCAACAAATGAACTAAAAGAGCTAGGTGAATTATTAAAATCATCGTGTGAACAGGCTGTTAAGGACTATCAAGAAAAACTGGTACAAGATGAACAATTTGACGGTAAATATAAACAGTTTCTTGTTTTGAAGGGAGCAACGGACCCTTCAAAAAATTCGTATAGATATTTGTATCAATTTTCATTTAGAAAATGTCTTTGAAAATGGCACGATTCGTGATGCTGATTTTGTGGACGCTTCTTAATAATCTACTTAAAAGTGCTATGAATGGGACCGGCCACAAAGTTCGTATGGAAATTCGTACCATTTTCATCACAGAAGAGTGCCTTTGTGTATTTTTGAATACTTAGTATGCACACTTCTGCAATTAAAATGGTACGATTTACGATATAGACGGTCCCAAATGAAATGAATATGAAAAATTGTTTGGTTTGATTGAAGTTGTTTTAATGTGCAGGAGCTAGAGTGTTGCTGAGCGTGAGCGTTTAATAGCAATCGCCGGGTTCTTTGTATAATCTGCCAACTACAATTCTAATTTCTCATCAAGCTGAATATCATAACTTTCACCCAAACTCACAAAAAGCAATCCTCCTTTTTTTTATCATTCGGAAAAAATACGAGAAGTAGCGTCTAATGACGATAATTATGGTGTAACCACACTATCCATTGCTTTGATGTTTTTAATTTCTAATCATTCAAGCGCATGTGAGTGCTTTGACCTTCCGCCCTACCAAAGCTAGTATTTTCAATTCCTAACTCTACTAATTTTTTCTTATTCAATGCAACTTGAACCGTTATGTTATATTCAAACTGCATGAGTCGGTGTTTTATTACCATTGATTTGTATCTCTCTGTCTTTGACTCCAAGTGTTTCGCTAGGCAATGCAACACAACGCTTGATGTAGTTATCTTGCTTGGTTATTCTTATCTAAAATCCATCTCATTTTCAACTTCTATCTAAAAGGTCTATTATGGCGTAGTTGTTTTGTTTATAAAAGGCAAATGCTCTTTTCCTATAGCAACGGTATCTCCTTCTGGGATTTAAAAACAACTGGGTCAGTGTCGGATCTAGAAGTACAGGAGCATTGCAATTCGCTTCATAATTCGCTTCATTTTCATCTTAGATGAAGTGTTATTGTAACACATAAGTGTTACGATAACACTTCATCTAAGATGAAAATAAAGCGAATTACGAAGCGAATTTAAGCGAATTGCTAAGCGAATTTTTGAGACGGTCCCTAAACACATAGCCTAGTATACTAAGCTCACTTTTTTTTCCTAAATCAAAAAATCAAAATCAAAAAAAATGAAACGTAAATAGAGGTATATAAGAAGCGGGTTAACGTTGCGAATCCTGACTACTAAACAACATAGTTTTAAGCATGAAAATAGTAGGCAAGTGCCTGCGAAGAAGTGTAAAACCATTCACAGAAATTTTAATAGTTTTACACCTTTTCGTAGGTGTTTGCCAACTCTAGTGGGTCGTACGATTGTAAATCAGTCTTTGGTACAAAATTTGTATCAATTGTAATTGAAGTGGTGTGATTAGCGCACGAGTACCATATTTCACTTTGTTTACGAATAAAAAGTCGTTAACTAGTAGTGAACCTTCCATTGAAGGGGCTGGAATCGTGCATGCACCAATCAAAAACATACGAACGAATGTAGCTGCAAAAACCGCAAAAATAATTGACTCTGAACATTTTCTTTATGATTTTTTCGGTCTGGGATTCGCCAATGCGATAGCATAGCCTTGACCAACATAAATCCTTAATAGCAGAAATAGACACTGCATGAAAATCGGGATAACCCGTTTCGAATTTCATAAAATTATTTTACATTTAGAGAAAATCTGCATATGATTTTCTCTAAATGTCAAATAATTATATATAATTCCGATTTTCGTGCAGTGAGAATGGCGCGAAAGCTACTGCTAAAGAAATAGTCGCGAAAAGAGTGTTTATCAAATTTTGATAAACATGGCTGCCAAAATAAAAAAGTTAACAACTGGCAAGACTAGTAAAGCAACTCTCTATCGAGGACGACCAATTGGGTCTAGCCAAAATATTTTGTTTAAGACAGGAACAAAGGTTTTCCAACCTGCTTCACCTGCTTTTTCAAAAAAATTATACGATCCAAATTTGCCCTACCTTATCGGACATAACTTTGTCGGACTAAATTTTTTGTCGGAAAAGATTTTCGCCACCTTCCAAAAATTTCGTCACTTTTTGTCTGACCTATAGTTTTGTCCTTTTTAAAAATTTCACTTAAATAAAAATAAGCTTAATATCAGAGGGTCGTAAGAGTTTGACTTTGAGGCAAAATGTGTAATTTTTTCTCAAGTACAACACCAAGATTCTGGCCTATTTTGAAAATTTACATTTGTACTAAATTTTTCGTCGGACATAATTTTTCGTCAGGAAATACTTTTCGTCGGACATAATTTTCGTCACCTTTTTCGTCAAATAATTAGTCACTTTTGTCCGACAAAGTTATGTCCGATTAAGGTATTAAAGTAAATACGGCAAAAATGATAATTTGCGTTTCTAAAGACATCGCATTAGACATATTATAGACATTTTTATTCAAATAAATAATAACGCGGAAAGATTAGATAATTCACGTCCTCTATTTAGGATTATTCTTTTAAAAAATTCTTTTAAATAATTAAATTAATATGAATTACAATGAATAAATTACAATTGATTCCTAATTTTTTATTCTACGGTATATTGCGTAATTGGTATAATTTTATGCTTCTATTAAAATTTGATGGTTTCAAGTATCAATCATTTCAAAAGAGATGCTAATACTTAATTTCACCTATAAATAATTAAGAAATGACAGGTAACGCTTTTGAAGTAATTGGAGGAAAGAAATTGAAAGGAACGCTTTTTCCTCAAGGTGCAAAAAATGAAGCTTTACAGATACTATGTGCTGTTTTATTAACACCAGAAAAAATAACCATTAATAATGTTCCTGATATTGTTGATGTACAACGATTGATTGAATTGTTGACAGGCTTGAATGTAAAAGTTACTCGTAACAATAAAGAAAGTTATACTTTCCAAGCTGATGAGGTGAATATTGAATTTTTGAGTTCGCCTAGTTTTAAGAAAAATGCAAGTAAAATTCGTGGTTCAGTGATGTTGGTGGGCCCGCTTTTGGCGCGTTATCGCAAAGCATATATTCCAAAACCTGGCGGTGATAAGATTGGTCGTAGAAGATTAGATACACACTTTTTGGGTTTTGAAAAATTGGGTGCTGCTTTTAATTATGATGAAGAACTCGATGTTTACGCTTTTGAAGGACAATTACAAGGTTGTTACATACTGATGGATGAAATCTCTGTTACAGCTACGGCGAATGTAGTGATGGGCGCAGTGATGGCAGAAGGCGTTACACAAATCTACAATGCCGCTTGTGAACCTTATTTGCAGCAACTTTGTACGATGCTCAACCAGATGGGTGCGAAAATCTCTGGAATTGGTTCAAACTTACTGACAATCGAAGGGGTAACTTCACTCAAAGGAACAACACACCGTATTTTACCAGATATGATTGAAATCGGTAGTTTTATTGGTTTGGCTGCCATGACTCAATCTGAGATTACCATTAAAGATTGTCGAGTCGATACGTTGGGTAATATTTTACCCACTTTCCGCCGTTTAGGCGTTCAGTTTGAAATTAAAGGCGATGATATTTATATTCCATCACAAGACAATTATCAAATACAAACCTTTATTGATGGTTCTATATTAACGGTTTATGATGCGCCTTGGCCTGGATTTACACCAGATTTGTTGAGTATTTTACTTGTTATGGCTACACAAGCAGAGGGAAGCGTTTTGATTCATCAAAAGATGTTTGAAAGCCGTCTTTTCTTTGTGGATAAATTGATTGACATGGGTGCGCAAATCATCCTTTGTGATCCGCACCGTGCTACCGTGATTGGCTTGAATAGACGATATCAATTGAAAGGTATTAATATGTCTTCTCCAGATATTCGAGCTGGTGTTTCATTGTTGATTGCTGCTTTATCCGCTAAAGGAAAGAGCGTTATCAGTAATATTCAACAAATTGATCGTGGCTATCAAGACATCGAACAACGTCTTCAAGCTATTGGTGCAGATATTAAGCGAGTAAAAATTTAGAGACTGCTTCGCTGAGAGAAGACAGAGGTCAGAACGCTTCGCTGTCAGACTTAAAGAACACAGAATGTTGTTTCCTTACGGAAAGCAATATTCTGTGCTTTTTTATTTTCTAAATTAAAAATGCAACCTCTGACAGCGAAGCGGTCTAACATTTATTTGGGATAATCTACATAATCACCTCTTTTGTCATCGCGACCATAGATAGTAACAATTACAACATTATACTTATCACCATAACGGATAGACAATCTCAACGGAATTGGCGTTGTTTTCTGGCGTTATCTTTTGATGCACTCACCTGAAAAGCAATCATATGTTCAATCATATTCAAAGAAATCCTTGGATTAAATAAATTTCACAAGGCGTTTTAAATCTTCTCTAGCCACATTATCTACTGTTTCCAAAGAAACCGTCTTGTAATGATTCTTGTTCTTTAATATAGCGACCTGTGGTTTTAATAAGCACAAAGTCTTTAACGATAGGATTAAAACCACCATAATAGTCGCCTAAGAGTTCGTCTCAAAAATTCGCTTTAATTCGCTTCACAAATCGCCTCATTTTCACCTCAGATGAAGTGTTATTGTGCATACAAAGTATTGTGGATACAAAGTATGAACAATAACACTTCATCTTAGATGAAACTTGACAGGAATGAACCAAATTTATTAAGCGAATTTTTGAGACGCCTCCTAATTGAATTAACTTAAATTTTTTGGATCATAATTTGCTTTTGCCAATTGCTGCAATAATAGACTTCCAAACTTCTCTTTCGCTTACCTTTTGAATCTAGTATTGTTGGTTGCTTTTTTAAAGATTGCTAGAGCATTGATATAATTCTCCGTATGAAATGCTAACAATACATAATATTGCGTAAAGGCAAACCAAGTTTTACTTCCTTCGGGGAATGATTGCAAACATTTTTCTGCATTGATTGATTTCCCTTCAAATGAAGGAATGTAGACATTTTCTTTATTTGGAAGGCAGGGCCTATTTCAGAATAGGAGGGCAGCGTCCGATTAGTTGAAAAAGGGAAAATTTTATGTAAAAAAGTCCTAAAATAACTAGTTTTCTTTGAAAACTAGATATTTTTGACTATTTTACATTAAAGGGGCAATTTCTTCTCCATTATTCAAGGGGTAGCGTCCGATTGTCGGACCCTTAAAGGTCTGGTAAACGGCCTGGAAGGTTGCCAACATATCATCTTTGTAAAAACGCGGATTCTCTTCAATGTACTTTTGCGCCTTTTTACAAACTTCAAGCATACTATTGTAATCATCCAGCATTTTGTAGTGATACGCCCATAACAGGTACATATTTTATATCACGATAGGCGAAATATACATTTCTGAAAGTCCAACTAAGGCATTACAATACACATCTATCTTTTCTTCCAATTCTTGATTTCGTTTTTGCGGTCTATAGTTATTCATAATTACACGCTGATACAGCTCCTCAGAGCGTATTTCTTCGTATAATACAAGTTGCTTTCTGTATTGGTCATATATTTCATAGCCTTTCCAATCTTCTTCTAAGATCGAGTAGCGTCTTAAAATACGAGAACAGTTAACAATAACATCTGCGAATTCGAATTTTAAAGCAATTGTTAAAATCTGCTTAGCCAAACTAGCTGCGGTATGATGTGCTTCGTTAGATACCAAAATCCGAACTCGCGTCTAGTCTTTATTACAAGAGAAGTAAGCCGTATCGTATCCTGATGTTGATAGCAAATTGACATCTAAGAAGAAAAGCGTGTTCAGTAATCGTTTTCTGTGCATTTAAAGGTTAAAAACGTATAAGCTGTATATTATCAGTGTCTAATCTAGAATAAGCGGGCAGCCTACTATCAGGGCAATATTTATGCCAAGTAACCCTAAAAATGCCTAGTTTTCAATGAAAACTAAGTCTTTTAGGTTTATTTTACCTAAAAGGGGCACTTTCACCAACATATTTCAAGGGGCAAGGTCAGATTTGCGTCTTGGACCAGTCCCTGATCTTATTCGGAATCCGCTGCCTTCTTTGAACACGATCAAACCTGATAAAAAACAACGTCTCTAAGATACCTTATCGGACATATATTTGGCGGACAAAACTTTCGACACCTTCCAAAAATTTCGTAACTTTTGTCCGACCAATAATTTTGTTCTTTTTAAAATTTTCACTTAAATAAAAATAAGCTTATTTTAAAGAGTCGTTAGAGATTGTTTATGGGGTCGTTCATTCATCTATCTATCTATCAAAATATCGATTAATCTCAAAAAAGGGTAATTTTAAGTGTATTTGCAATTAAGAAGAGTTGACTATGCAATGTGTGTACATTGTTTGGCATATGCCATGTTTTCTTAATACTATTATCTCTGTTTCAGGCAAGAAAAAGGGTGCGTCTTTAAAAATTGCTGGTGTGACAATTAATGCTCCATCGGTATTGAAGGCTGAGACAGATTTAGAAACTTTAGCTGTTTTCTTACCTTCGGATGAAAAGCAACAAAAAAGGTACGAATAGAGTGAATGATTTCTTGTGTGTTTCACGTTGTAAATAAACCGTCTTAAAAATTCGCTTTAGAAATTCGCACTTCATAACACTTCATCTGAGGTGAAAATGAAGCGAATTAAAGCGAATTTTTGATGCGAACCCTAAGTATGTTTCAATTCTTCTTATCTTAAACTAGTAAGAGTATTAGTGTGTTTTGATCGTGATATAATGTATGTTTATAAATCATTTTCGAAATGTGACTTAACTCATAAGGGTTCAGATTTTTTTAATGACTGCTATTAGCGTATATAAGTAATTTCTAATAAGTTTTATTTCTCTTATTATGGATTTTACCACAGTCTAATCTAGTACGACAACGAAGATTTCGCTTTCATGTATAGGCTAGATGCATTCTACCCTGCAGGATGATATGCAAGTAGCCTATTTATATGCACAAAGCTAAATACAACATTACCGTCAGAGATTAGGCTGTGCGTAAGCTCCCTATTTATGTTTTTATTGTTCAGTTATCGATTGACGATGCCGACACGTAGTGTTCACTGGGGTATGTCTTGGGGTGTTGTTGAAGATTCAATGTTGTTAGTTGGAATGTTAATTTATGGTGTAGGGAATTGGGATGCTATCAAAAATGATCAATCGTTATTATTATCAAATAAGGTAAGATAAGCCTTCTAAGGGTTCGTATCAAAAATTCACTTTAATTCGTTTCACTAATCGCTTCATTTCACCTCAGATGAAGTGTTATTGTGCATACCCAGTATGCACAATAAAACTTCATCTGAGATGAAAACTAATAGAAATGAAGCGAATTGTGAAGCAAATTTAAGCGAATTTTAACAAAATTCGCATTGAAGTTCATATCATAGTAATTCCAACAAAACACAATTTAAAAAAAATAACTATGTCCGATCGGCGTGTTACGACTCAGTTTGTGAGAATTTGAATGACGGATTGGTGGAAAAGTACTACTGCAGAAATCGAACTCCAATTTGTTCTATTTTCATCCCTCCTAAGATATATACTTTCAGGTACTAAACCAGGTCTTAAGCGTATATAAATGTACTTGTAGGACTCATATACATAAATAGGGAGCTTAAGCACAGTCTAATCTACGACGGCAATATAGAATTAGCCTTTGTGTATATAGGCTACTTGCATCCCATCCTGCAGGATGGAATGCAAGTAGCCTTTATACACAAAGGTAAATATCACGTTGCCGTCGTAGATTAGACTGTGCTTAAGCTCCCTAATATTGCCCTTATTAAACTGATCGGACGCTGCCCTCCTATTCTACATTATACCCTGTCTTTTTTATTTAGATTTTACCAGTGGGTAATGGAAAACCACAAGGGAAACATTTACAAGCAAGAGCTGATTATTTATTAAAGGTGTTAAAAGAACAACAGAATAACCAAACTAAAATTGAAACCAAAAAAGTAAGTTCTATTCTTTCGATTCTAAACTTTTCATTCTCAAAATCTCAATACCTTCAAATAAGGAAGAATCTCATATTCACCTTAGATGAAGTGTTATTGTAACACGTAAGTGTTACAATAACACTTCATCTGAGGTGATATACGATTCATAGTCCTGGAAAAAATGAAAAAGTGTTTTGGTGGCAACTGGATTGGAGCAGAGCAGATTGGAGCTTAATTTCAGAATAAAGAAATGTACTACACATAGCGATGCTGATGAGTCAAGATGCAGTGATGATGCAAAGGGAATTCTGCCATTGATTTAATTAGCACCCGCTTGGCGTAATGATTTAACGTGTTTGTCCCGGTGTTATATATATATAAGCCTAGTCCTATCTGTGAAAATGATCCCACCTGTCGAACTAAGAGTTAGCACAAAAAAAATCCTTCAGTATGAAAATTTGCATACGAATTTATGTTCCATACGAGTATATGTTTTTTAGAAAAAAATAAAACATGAACGAAAAGTGAAAAATGATGGTTACAGATCTCCACAATCAGAAACTGAAAGTGTAAAAACATCTGAAAATCCAACTGAAGATAAGAAGAAAAAGAAAAAAGAGACAAAGATAAACGACACAAATAAGAAAACAAGATCGAGTAAAAAGGTGGGTAATTTGAATCTCAGAAGAATTGTCTGTGTGCATACAAAGTATGCAAAAAGACACTTTTTCTGTGATGCAAATTGATATTACATATTTCTTGTAGCTCCTTCTCATTCATAACATCAAAGCAGCGAACACATAATTGGATCTGACCTGCCTTTCTATCTGATAATATCGTTAACATTGGGGTCATAGAAATATGCTTGGATGCACTCTGTTGTTCAATGGAAAATAGCTAAACATCTTGATATCGATGGTGTAGAATTTAATGTCTACTTGATGTTGTATGATTGTACTTGATGATTACATTTTAGACGGAAAAGGTTCAGGAACGTGTAGCAAGTCCTGTGATCCAAGAAGAAGATGTACACGTGAAAGACATGAGAGAAGAAATGGATGAAGCAGTATTCAAAAAGGTTTGTAAGCCTCGTGATGGGATAATTCGAAATGTGATTACGCATCTAGTTAAGTTTAACACGATAATTAGTTTGATTGCAAATGATTGTTCAATTCCCATTAGGTTTCGTCTCAAAAATTCGCTCAAACTCGCTTCATTTTCACCTCAGATGAAGTGTTATCGTGCATACAAAGTATGCACAATAACACTTCATCGGAGATGAAAATTGACAGGAATGAAGCGAATTTTTGAGACTGCTCCTTATCTTTGTAGCGAAATTTGAATAATCATTGATGATTCTACTCCACATCGGTAGTGAATGTATTTTCATTACAGAAGAAATATCTTTGTGCCCTATGTGCATACTAAGTATACACGAAAATTAATAAAAATTTACCATACAAATTTTATGGACGGTCCCTTAACCCTATTGTGCATAGGGGGGGGGGGGGGGCGAAGGTTACACGAAGGCATGGTGGGGGG
>JAUCNQ010119983.1:0-10731 GCA_032352715.1 Bougainvillia muscus
TTCATCTAAGATGAAAATGAAGCGAATTGCTAAGCGAATTTGAAGCGAATTTGAAGCGAATTTTTGAGACGGTCCTTTTCTGAGGAAATAAACTCCATCCAGAACTCGGTACAGTCACAATAAACACATTTTTCAATTATTTTATGTGAATTATTTTGATTTTTTTAACCCTATTCTACCTGGAATTTTTAGGGCTCCTCAGGCCTGGGGGGGGGGGTAAAATAATCCCCCCTACATAGCTTTCGAACCATTCGTGATATGGCAATGAAACTTGGCAAACATTTGACCCATAACAAGAAAATCATTTTTGAATGGTCAATTTTTTGATGACGCCATATTTTTTGCAGACGTCACCCGACTAGTTTTTTGTTGTTTTCACTTCATGTTTTATTGCTTTCAGTACCATATATTAGTTCAATGACTCTCAATTCTATTGTTTTGAGTATTTATTTATTTTTAAATTTGAGACCACCCGCTCATAGCTGAAAGTGAGCAGATGTTTTTCAATTTTTTTTATTTTTCTTTCATCTAAATAAAAGTTAGGAAAAGTCACAAGATTCCAAGTCTTATACGCAACACTTTCGAAAGTTCTGGCAAGTAAACTAGTTGGAGACAAATTTACCTGGTCGGCTGTCGTATACAAAAGGAGAAAAGTAATGCAAAGAGCAAACTATAAGAAAGTTTTGGACTGAATCTTTGAATTAGACTTTTAAAGATTAATGTTAAAATCACCAGCACGAAAGCATGTTTTGCTTTCGCGTGATAATTTTTCTAAAAGTGGTTCGTTAATACACATATGTGGGTGTCTGTAAATACATCCACAAAACATTTTTTTTATTATTTACGAGCGTAATCTCAACAAATGTAGATTTAAGTGAAACTGCGCTTGATATACACAAATCATTTCTAGTAGAAAAAGCCTGGTCATTAGAAATGTATATACCAGTGCCACTGTGACTACTCTGAGCAAGAGTGCAAGAATAAGTGTAACCAGGTAAGTCAAAAAATTTTGTAAGGTTTTTATCCCTGAATTTATGCTCACTTAATTAAGCCAATTATTTAAAATTGGCTTGGGTGTCTCTGGATATTAAAGCGGAAATGAATGAACGAGATAAACTCATTTACCACTCGGTATGTTGAAAACTGTTGCGGAAGTTATTGCTCCACCACTAGCATTCATCATTACTTTGTCATTAGGTGTGACCGAAACCAATATATCATCACCTATACAATGAATCATAATTAAAACGACGAAGTCAAATTGTCGGGCTTATGATGTTGTATCACCGTTCCAAGTTTAATGCCGTAAGCATAACATTAACACATATACTGAAGGTGTGGTACTTTGTACCCAACCAGGACTTTTTAATACCAAAAAAGCCTGGCCCAAATAGGGTTTACATATTGTAGTTTACTCACAATATCCATTACGAAGTCACAAGCAGAACGTCTGAAATCGATAGATAGACGGCTAAGAATGTAATTTATGGGAACATTGATAATATTAAACCAGATATACCATTGATCGATTCAGTTAAAAAACGTCTTGCATATATGTGCGTAAATCTATTGGAAATTAATTATGTGAAAATTTCGACTCATATTTTGAAATGATAAAACACGACATCCAAACACGAAATAATAACTTATCAGTAAAACTTCTGATAGTTAGAACTCAATTTGCAAGAAAATCTAAAACTTTACAACGATTTGCCAGTAGATATTAGAACATTGGAATCTCGTGCTAAATTCCGAGAATGTTTAAAAATTCATTGTGCTTGAAAATTTATTGGAAGCCCGTGGCGGATTCATGCTAGATTTGTTGATAGGAAAATTTGATGAGACAAGTAAATGTTTTGATTGAGAATAGTTATCGTAGCAGAGTCGGATTCAAATCGATTTCTTTTCTAGGCAAGGCAATTTGATGAAGAGCAAAACCCATTAAGTTTTTAGTGTTAATATATAACCATTATCCATATAAAGGCGTTATAACAAAACTCTCTGTCATGTCTTCCCCTATTTTTTCGTCATATATCTAAGCGACAGTTGTTATGTTAATTATTGCTATATGGGATCATAGGCGGACTCACAACATGCTTTTACCTTGTCAAAGCAATAAAATGGAGTTTGAAAGCATGCTCAAACTCATTAATTATTAATTGCTTTTGTATGATAATGGGTCTTTAAAGACCCATTATTATACAAAAGCTATTAAGAATTAAAATGTCTAGTTCTTCATCGTGCTGTACTGACTAGGGCTAGATCCGCCACTGGGGATGAGGTAGTAAGTACACCTTACCCCATGATGTATTTAGAAATGTATTTTTATAATGTTTTTTAGTTTTTGCCTTTTATTTAACAGGACCCGTAATTATAACAGTATTTTTATGTTGATATGGTCATCCTGTTTGTAAATATTCTTGAATAAATAAATAATTGAATAAATAAATAAAAATAAAATCTGTTCTAAATTACATGCCAAATATTTAGGTTCTGACCTTAAAAGGTCTCAAGATCTTCAGGAGTGGCTCTAAGCGTTCTTTTAGAGAAAAAAAAGCCTGTACCGATTAGGGTTAATGACTTTGAGTCCCCATTGTATTGCTGTGACTAATAATGCGGTCACTCTAGGTCAAAAAAGTGGTTAACCCAGATAAATTCATACATAATAATATGTGTTATCGTTAGAGGCGTTATTTTATGAAGATTAACATACTTAAAGCCTCGCCTCGTAGCTTTGGGGTATTTGCATTCCGTTTCGGTTTTTCTTACAACATGATACGCAAATTATAGAAAAATAGCACAGGCGGAATCAAAACATGCTTTTACCTTGTCAAAGCAATATAATGGAGATTCGAAGCATGCTCAAACTCATTAATTTTTAATTGCTTTTGTATGATAATGGGTCTTTAAAGAACCATTATCATACAAAAGCTATTAAGAATTAATAGGTTTAATTCTCCATCGTGCTGTTCGGACTAGGGCTGATCGATTAGTAACTTTATCTTGTTTACACTTAGCGTGGACCAATGTGTAAATCTTTGACTCCATGTACAGATACACAAATTTGTTATGATCAATGCGAATGGCCATATTACAAGTGTGGTAAGTTTAATTATTTTCTCGTCCAGCCTATAATCACCATCCACAGTCGGATAGAGAAGCTTGAAAATGTTAGGCAAGTTCCTGCGAAGAAGTGTAAAACAATTAAAATTAAATTAGAAATGTTAATAGTTTTACACTTTTTTGCACTTGTTTACTACGGTTTAGACTTTACCTCTATTAGATAGGTCATATTAGTATCTATTATTTATAAGGTATGAATTTGTCACTAATTTAGTTTTATCTCCATCTTGGTGCTCTGACAATGTCTGAATCAGTTAATTTTGATACTTTGCTAGGGATTTCTATTAGGAATACCCGTATAGTACGGATAAAGCTACATGAGTTTTGTATAATTCAAAAATTGAAAATATCACCTTTGTCTAACTGAAGGGCCATAAACTGATTCAGAACATATTACTTTTACCTAGTCCAAACGGTAATATAGAAACTCGAAGTCACCAATTTGTAAATGTTTATGTATGGTGCCATCGCTACCTTAAGATAAATCACCATACAGAAAGCTATTAAGAATTGCAAATCTATTTTGATGTTCTGACTAGGGCTAGATTCAATAGTGAAGGCACCGTTCAAAGATTCGTATTGATTTTCATTCAGAAGGAGAAGTGCATTACGTTTTCTATATTAATTTATTTAGAGGAATTTGTAAACTTAAATGGAATACCGTCAATGCTACCAGCTGGAGGGTTGGAGACTGACAAAGCTGAAAATGCCCATGATGGACTTCTTACCGGAGATTATGCTTCACCACCCGCAGATGCCATTACGTATTACAGTCTTGAATTCACTAAAGTTATAAGAATTAGTTCAGTCCATCTTTATTTTATTAAAGCAAACAATAAGGACGGAATAACAAGTGCACAATGGAAATTAAAAATTGGTATTAACCCTGATTATACCAAAAATCGTAAATATGATATTGTCGATACCTACCAAGATTCATCTCCAAAATTGTTCACTTTGAATAGTTTAATAAGAGCAAAATATGTTCATTGTGTACGAGTACCATTTCCTGTTGCGAAAAGATTTGAATTTCTTGAGGTAGTTGTTTATGGTACAACTCTTATGTAAGAACTAGAAAAAACTCACATTTAACACCGCATGAAACATTATGTTATACTGAGATTGGCTTATGTTTCTAATGGATAACTGTAGGGTTCAGAACACCTAGATCGAACTATAACTATTCAATTTTTAATAGTTAACTTATGGTCACTAGCCTTTTAAAGGCTAACGATCACTTGTTTAACTATTAAGAATAATGGTCTCTGTTCTCCATTTTATTGCTTTGACTAGGTGTGTTCCAGATCCATCTACGGGGAAGTGTTTCCCGATTGATAATTGGAGGTTGCAGTGGCGGCTCTAACCTAGTCAGAGCAACACAAAGAAGAGCTAAAACATTTAATTTTTAATAGCTTTCTGTATGAAGATGGGTCTAAGAGACCGTGTTTAATCTCCATTTCAGTGCTGTGACTAGGTAAAAGCATGTTCTGATTCCGCCTAATTCCACAGAAAGCTCTTTCCTATAATCATCTGATAAAATCTCATTACTCTACCAAAGGCGCGATCGGCGCGTTTTGGAACGGATTCATTTTTCAGATATGCTTTTATCTGGAATGCATTACCATATGTAATCAAAAGTGCAGAATCTTTATCATGTCTTAAAAAAACTCTTAACAAGATAAAACTTGTTCTTGTAAGATCTGCAAATAGTGGCCATTTGACGTTGCAGGTATGACTAGTTATCCCTTTAGCAGAATCTAGCGGAGATGAGTTATTTGCGGGAGTTTACTCCGGTAAGCTGATGTGGAGGATAAGAATCTGCTAAGGGTATAATTGGTTTTTCCATGCTGTGCAGTTGACCTTAATTAGTTTATTATTTTTTGTAACTACTTGTATATCAACTTAAAATAAAGAAGAAATAAATAAGTAAATAAATAAAAACTGTAGTATGGTCACTCTTTCTGAATGAAGATTGATTGATAGGATTGAAAAGAAGTTAGGTGAATGAAATACAGTTGAACCTCGGTTTTTCGAACACGTGAGTTTTCGAGCTGCCAGGGAACCGACAAAATAGTTTGCAAATTGGGGATTCAGAATATGGAAATGGTCAGAAGATTAATGGAGATCCAAGTGACCAACAAAAAAGTTCAAAACGTCAAACGAAACAAAAATTACGCGGAAGCCGGGTGTAGTCGCCTGCATCTGTAATCTGGATACCTGATCACTTTTAGTATAAATCTATTTTGCAAGTTTTAGCAAAGTTTTAGGATCATACCTACTATTATAAAACAGAAGTAAGTTATCAAAATTCAAGTTAGTTATCAAAATTACGGTTAAATCCAGCCAAATCCTTACAAAGTTTGAGCAAGCGAAACTCCATTTTGCAAGGAATTTAGGCATTAAAACTTTGTGTGTAGATTACCTGCCCCAACTTGTTTCATATTATGCATACGAAACGGCGTGACTACGTGCTTGACGTCGTATACAGCCATTACATCATTTCTAGCACTTCTGCCTTGCAAAATTTCCGATACACATTGCTGACGACAGCAAAAAATGATAACGTCAGCATAAATACAATTGGTGTTTTAGAAAGTACTTATTGTGTACTATATCTGTGCCAAGTTTCAACATCTAAAAGATAACCTGACGGAAGTTAAGTAGTGGGGGGGGATAAGTTCTCGCGGGAGCCCAGGGGAAACAGGGTTAAATTTAGCAGAGGAACTTGGAGCTGGACGGATCGTATCAGAGATTCACACTCAAACTGAATTAGTTCCAAGCTAGGATTAAAATCCGAGTAAAAATTAAAGCATATCTTAGATAAGTCATGCGGATATATCAATGAAGAATTCTTATATTGAAGGCTACTCTATCCACACTAAAAGATTTACAGTACTAGCATATCAAACATACAAGTGGATACAATCCACAAACTAGCAAATAATTAATACACATATCTTAAATAAGTAATGCAGATATACTAATAATGACTTATACTAAGTTTTACTCAATCAACACTACGAAATAACAGAACCAGCATATCAAACTATCAAGTGCATAAACTCCACAAACCAGCGAATATTACAATTCTAATAGTTTACGACAAAATCAAATAAGACTGAATCTTTCCATGTAAGCAAACGCAAAACACTACCTGAGACATGCCACTTATCTGGCACTTGTGTGAGGCGCTACCAACACACTTCATACAAACCAGTGGAGCGCTACCAATCACTACTTTCAATAGTTGTTCTTACATAAACTAACAGGTATCGACTAACAGTAAATAAAAAACGAAAAAGAAAAAACGCAAATTGTCAACATCTCAATGATATATAAGCAGGTCAGTTTCGAATCCTATTGCTAGACTGGCTAATGTATCAGAGACTGAGCCGATTCACCTACAGAAGAGGTCCAAATATTGGTCATCAGTAGCAACCCAATCTCTTAGAACTTAATCGAATTGTAACAACAGACACGCACACACCGAATCACTCATTCGCTCCTAACTCACTCATTCGCTCTTCACTCACTCATTCACTCACTCATACCACACACTGCTCTCAACATTCACTTGTCAACCAAATCATACTTCATCAAACAGTAGACTAATGAAATCCTTGGAAGTAGATCCAAACTGACCAAGAACTTCATGTCT
Organism: Bougainvillia muscus; assembly: GCA_032352715.1. Lineage (NCBI taxonomy): Eukaryota > Metazoa > Cnidaria > Hydrozoa > Anthoathecata > Bougainvilliidae > Bougainvillia > Bougainvillia muscus. The sequence goes on from JAUCNQ010119983.1 coordinate 6,782, forward strand.
ACCGTATGACTTCTTCAATAATGCTATCACTCTATCCTTATCTGCACCCTGCTTGAACATGCGTTTTAATAGTGACAATACAGACCGATGGAATCTCGCAAAATCAGAAGATGTACTTGCAATACGCAAGACTTCTACACTTACTGTCCCATAACAGATCTTAGAAGGCATATTGCAACTTTTGTGAGGCATTCGCACAATATCAAAAGGGAAAGCATCTCTCTTATCACAAAGTTTAAAATCAAAAACCTTACTATTAGTGAAATATCAAGATCAAGTAAAGAAGCATTGGTGTTACCATGCTCTTTTATGAGCTCATTTTCTGGTGGATATATTTCCAAAAAAAGTTTTTTAAACTCACCTCCATCGTTCATGGCATTAAGATCGTTAGACTGGAGTCGTAGCTTTATTTCCATCCGAAACGGGAAAAAAACGGCAAGATCGCGAAATTGGAAGTCCGTACGGCAATCCTTGGAATGTACTACTGGAACAAGTTGGTAGTGCCAAAATATTTTTCGCCTGAGATCTCTGCACTCACCAACACAGATCTGTGTTGCCGGCATTCCTTTGATGTCAATGGGCGAACCAATCAGGTTCGTGAAAAATAGTAAGATAAATTCGAAACGAGGGGGGTAGCGTGTTGTAGATTTAAAAATGGCTGGAGGACGTGAACATGTGCTCCAGGATAAAAAAACTCGTTTTAAATATAGTAAAAGCTTTCAAACTTCGTCCTTATCAAAGAAATATATGAACACATCTTACAAGGAACGGATTGCTTTGTTAGTCAACCAACTGGAAGTGGAAATCCCTTGTTGTTCAATGTTTGTCAAAGGTGAAGAAGGTTTATCGTTGTTGGTCTGTTGGTGTGATATCATCCCCACCTAACATTGTTCGTTGAAAGTCAAGCAGAGGTTTTAAGTGAGATGGAGATCCAAATGATATGTTCGTTGAAAGTCAAGCAGAGGTTTCAAGTGAGATGGAGATCAAAATAATAAAGTAAGAGAGCTGTTTTTCATTTTATTATTTTGTTAAGCTGTGTAGACTGGTAGATATCTTCTTTAGTCGATGTCTATGTTATGTGTGTTTGTATCAACAGTAAAACATTCACCTTCATTGTTCATTCTCATGCTCATGGATGGTGTTCAGCTTCCAGTTCTAATTTGACTATCCTCGGTAGTAAAGAACATAATATATAACATCTTCTACTGGTAGCTAGCTATACTATAGTTTATTTTCTTTATTATGTACTCTCTTATATGTTGGCTAGATACTAAAGCTAGCTACATCTTTTAGGTTGTCATGATTTAAAAACTCAAAGTCATTAATTTTAATTATATTATGTATGTCGTTGGGTCTCTAAAGACCCAGCGTCATACATAATTAAATTAAGAATTAACAGTAGTTATACACCATCGCAATGCTCTGACTAGGGCTAGATCCGCCACTGATAATATGATATTTAGAAAGAGTGTAAAAAAACTTATTTACCAATATAATAGCATACGTAAATTTCAACCAGTCAATACCAATGTCAAGGAGCATGCTCTATGGGTCAAATAGTTAAACATTTGGTCCGTAGCCAAAACTGAAAACAGTCTGTAGAATAAGCTGGTAGCATTGCAACGAAACTTATCTGGATCGGTTTCAAGTTTTTATTTTGAGCGTTTTAATCGTTTGAAATCCTTCTCACGCAATACTTCCAGACGGTTTGGGCATAGAAAAACGTAAATGTAAAAACGACAGTGGCGGATGTAGGCATAATTAGAGTACCAAGACTGAGACTTAAAATGCTGCGCGAAAAGTCATGTTATCCAATTGAACAACCTGCAGTTGTCCATTGGAAAACATAAGACAACTTCGTGTTGTCTTATGTTTTCCGATGGTCAACTGCAGGTTGTTCAATTGGATAACAATAATTTTTGCGCAGTGAAATAATGACATTTTAAGGGTTATTCTGACATTTAGGAACCGTCTCAAAAATTCGCTGGGATTGAGTTTGATTTGGGATATGATGAAGCTCTAACTGGAAATAATCTGCAAAAATAGTTATATTTTTATATTTAATACATTATATTACTAGGTTAATCGCCCCTTGCAAAATACGGGAGTCTCACAAAATTTCGATTACAGCATCATCATATTTGTGTTATTTATAATGATATATTTAACCCTATTTCCCCTGGGGGAAACTTTGTAATAACTTTTGAAGCACTATTTTTCAGGAATTGATACTGTGTCACTTGTAGTATAAATCTCTTTTGCATGTTTTGACAAAGTTTCAGGGTATTACCATATATAGAACAGAAGTTATAGCTCATTAGTCAAGACCACCTATTAAAATTACTTGAATTATACTGTCAAATTCCTACAAACTTTGAGCAAGCATAAGTCCAGTTTGCAATGACTTTAGGCATGTACACCAATTGCCCAAAGATTTTTCATATTATGTATATCAAACCACGTGCCTAGTTTCATGACGTCATATACAGCCATTACGTCATTTCTAGCAGTTCTACCTTGCAAAAGCTTCCGATGAATATCACTGACGTCAGCATAAAAACTATTGGTATTTTAGAAAGTACTGATTGAGCTCTACATGTGTGCCAAATTTCAACTTCTAAAAGTTTCTCTGACGGATGTTAGGTAGGGGGGGATATGCCTCCCCAGTGGCGGATCCAGCCCTAGTCAGGCCATTACGATGGAATATAATTACTTTTAATTCTTAATAACTGTATGTATGGAGCTGGGTCTTTAGAGACCCATCGTCATACATAAAGTAATTAAAAATTAATGACTTTGAGTCTCCATTAGAATGCTGTGACTAAGTAAAAGCATGTTCTGAGTCCGCCTCTGCTCCGCCTCCTACCAGGGGAAATAAGTTCTCGCGGGAGCCCAGGGGGAAAACACCTCATTTAGAAGGCACGTTTTGGATGTGATTCTTAATCAGCATAAATTGTCTTTTCAACCGTACATAAAATTTCTATGTATGAGATTCTCAAAATTTATCAAGAATTTGATGACATCATTTTGTCACATTTAGCAGCCTATAACTCGAAAACAACTCCTTTAGAATACATGTTTTGCATGTGATTCTGAATCAGTAAAGAATGATCTGTCCTATCAGTTCCAACCATATATGATTTGACCTGGTTTGGTGAAACAAATGTTCCCCATTTCCTTAAAAATATGCTGACGTCAGTGATAGCACTACAACTACAAATAGCTAATGACTTCACAATTCAAGAGATGTTAGATCTACTGGTTTTCTTTCTGAAGAAGAAAAAAAATATTAAATTTGTAGTGACGTCATCATCACAGATTTTTATGTTTTCGGTACCTGTTAATAATTCAAAATGGCGGACATGTGAACTGTTCTGTATTTATTCTCAATGTTATAGATTTGACTGTAAAGGTTTCTTTCACATTTACATAGTAAAAAAAATGTGGAAATCATATTTGTCGTTATCACCCAATCCGTATATGTAATTCAATCCGTTGTTTTGTTGACTGAACTCTCACGGTATATCTCTGTGTACCGGTCTTTGAAAACCTCACAAAACACAAACGGTTTCCTAGTAAGAACTATTCTTACCTACTGTTATTGCTTCATTTTAGTTTTAGTTAGTTTCCTATTTTGAAAATAATTTTGTTCTATATTGATAGGTTTATTTAGTAGGAAATTTCCAAAATTAGACATATTTCATGTTTTACGATATGATATGATATGAATTCTTTATTCAAAGTCGATAAAATTTACAATATTCACGTTAAAATAAAAATATCATTTCCCCAGTGCAATCCAGTATATAGTATAGTGTGGACTGAGAAGGGCAAGTTGGTTAGCCCGTTATGGGTAATTTAAATCGAGTATGTTAATACAGTGGCGGATCCAGCCCTAGTCAGAACAGCACGATGAAGAACTAAACGTTTTAATTCTTAATAGCTTTTGT
>JAUCNQ010119994.1:0-10731 GCA_032352715.1 Bougainvillia muscus
TAAGTATGCACAAAAACACTCCTTCTGTATGAAAATTGATACGAATTTCGATACGAATTTTGTGGACGGTCCCTTAAGTATTAAAAGTTAATCAGCTTCAGTTTCCATCTTGTTTCCATGACTTTCCATTACAACGGTTACTAACCTGTATATTTTATTCGGTTTCAGCGCTCCATTACAATATTGTTGTGTTTCACAATTCCATTCATTACCAGCTATAAAATCTAATCTTCCAGAAATTAATGAGAATTGTGTTATTTCTCTTCGACGACGTCCAAGTTGTGTGACGTAATTATATCTGATTGCATAGTAACGTCTCATGACCATATCACTATCATCTTTATTCACATCTTGCCATGTAACAGGTGAGAGTTGAGATTGTGTTGAAACTGTCACATGAAAATTAGAAAAAGAAGTAAAGAATTGCATGCACTGCACAAAATCCAGCTGTATCCGGACTTTTATACAGTCCGTCTACTCCCGTATTCAGTTATAGCTATCAAGAAAACACAAAATAAACTCAGATTTATTTTTCTTGTGGACACAATTGTTTGGCACGGAGCCAATCACGTTATCCAAGTGAAAACCAAATAGTTGTCTATTTGGAAACACGAGACAACCCTCAGGGATAACTATTATTGAATACAGAATTACTTACATATTGAATTATCCTCATGTACTTCTTGTGCTAAAATAATGTATTCATTTCGATCTTTCCAATCAGTGAAGTATTTGGATAAATCTAAACTTAATGATATTGATGTTTTTGATGTTTGTTTAATTGCTGCTGGTAACCGAATATCATCTTCATTCATATATATTGATACAATAAGTGTTATATTATTTTGTAAATTATCATTATCCTTAACTTGTACAATTAATGTGTAATTTTGATTATTAGTAATTTTTTGATTGCTTATTATTTTTACTGTAGATTTTGTTGTTGCTGTTGCTATTGTTGTTATTGTGTTGGTTAATGTAAAATAATCATCGTTGATTGAGTCTTTATCTTGTTGTGAGAGTATTTGAAATGCAAGATTACTACCTATTGTATCAAGATCGTATGCTTGCAGATTGTGTACAGTAGTATTCTCTGGTATTGGTCCAATCAGATCTATTGTTAATAACGACGCTGTAAAGATTGGAGGATTGTCATTAATATCTGTTATGGTAATGATGACGTTGGCAAAATTCATTCTTGGATATGTTCCATTGTCGGTTGCCGTGACTATGAATTCGTAAGTTTTAGTTTTTTCATAATCGAAGAGAACTTTTGTTGTAACGGCTCCTGTGATTGAGTCTATTTCAAAGTATTGACTTGACTGGCCTGCTAAAGCGTATTGTATGCTGTCTATTCTGTCTTGATCATCTGCTAATACCTGTAAAACGTTTGTTGATACGTCGGTGTTTTCACTAATGTCTAAAGTATATAGTGTTTTCCTAAATTGAGGCGAGTATTCGTTCACATCTAAGATTACAATTTGCACAATAGCTCGTGCTTGATGTGGATTAACAGCCAAGGAATCTCTAATTAGTATAGTTAAATTGAAGAACGATATCTTTTCGAAATCCAAACTTTTCTTTACATCTAATGCCCCATTCTTTGATATTCCAAATGTATTATCTGTATTTCCAGTCTCAATACTGTAATTCAAAACCGAGTTTATTACTGCAGCATCTTTGTCTGATGCGAGAATTAATTCAACATAATTTCCCACCGGTGTTGTCTCGCTTACTTCAATGTTATATATTGATAGTGTTGGTAAAGGCCGGTTATCATTACTATCAGTTATTTTGATATGAATATTTGAATATCCAAGACGAAAATCTGTTGCATTATCTTGAGCTATGACAACAAGATCGTATGATGTTTTCACCTCGTAATCAAGTGGTCCTAAAAGCAAAACAAAACCTGTTTCATTGATACTAAATAATTCTGAATACGTTGTCAATGAGTATCTGATAAGTCCAAAATCGTCAGGATCTGTGGCTACTACCTGTAACAATGAACTATTTATTGACAGGTTTTCTGTAGTGGTAATGGTATAACTTTCTTTGTTGAAAGTAGGTGAAAACTCGTTAACATTTATAACATATATTGTCAGATTGAAACTTATAGTATGCGAAGGTTCTCCATTGTCTTTTACCATAATTGTTATTTCAAATCTTCTTATCTCTTCATAATCTAATTGTTTATTCACCAAGACAAATCCTTGAGAATCTACGGTAAAAAAACCTTGATCATCGCCATTGATGAATCTGTATTGGAGTTCACCATTCAAACCACTGTCAGCATCATAAGCTTTGACTGCATACACTATTGATCTTAAAGGTGCAGCCTCGCTGATAGATGCTGTAAAGATCAAATTTTCTATGACTGGAACATTATCGTTGATATCTTGTACATTAATCTTAAGCAAAGCAGAACCTGACAATTGTCGCTTTGCATTATCTTTTGCTATCACCAGAATTTCATATTGTGTTTGATTTTCATAATCCAAAGTTGTTGACAACATTATTTCTCCCGTGTTAGCATTAATACTAAATACATCTGTGTTGTTCAATTCGTAAGTAAGTTTACCAAAATCATCACTATCAGTAGCAGAGATTTGAAGTATGGTTTCCATTACATTATGTGATTCTAAAACATTAAGGTGATATATTGATTGGTCGAAAACAGGTTCATATTCATTCTCGTCAATAATATCTACATCGACTTCAAGTTTGATGGTATTGCTTGGTGTTCCAGAGTCTGATATATTCAGAATAAACTTATATATGTTTTGCTGCTCGTAATTGAAAGGTTTCTCTAATGTTATTTCTCCTTTTTGATTGATTTTTATAACATTTTCATCATTTCCCTTTCGTATTTCATAGATTATTTGAGCATTTTTACCATCATCAGCATCATGAACATTTAAAGTTAACAAAACAGTACCAACAATTGTGAACTCACTGCTGAAAAGTTTATAGCTTGTTTTGTCAATCTGAGGGAAATTATCATTAACATCGACAACTGAAACTTTTAACAAACTGTAATCATAACGGGGTTGTGGCGCATTATCTCTGGCAATTAATGTCAAGGTATACGTCTTCTCAATTTCATAATCTAATGGTGACTCAAGTATAACTGATCCAGTATACTCATTGACAGAAAATATTCTCTGAGGTTCAATCTTATACGATATCAAACCGTAATCATCTTTGTCTACAGCTGAAACTTGAATGATAGTAGTCGATGTTTGTGCAGATTCACTTAGTTGAACTTCATATATATCTTTGGTAAATATTGGATTAAATTCATTGACATTGGCTACATCTATATAAATCTTTACAGTTACAATCTGCTGATTAGAATCTCCAATAACATGGTTCGGATCTGAAACCTGTACAAGTAGATAATAACCTCTAGTTGTCTCGTAATCTAAAGGTTTAGCAAGTATCATATTCCCTAATGAATCAAATAAAAATCTTTTCTCGATATTTCCTGATACAATCCTATAATTTGCGAACGAGTTGTTCTCATTGTCAACATCTGTGACTGGTATATGAAGTATGAAGCTTCCCACTTGTGTATCTTCAGTCACGCTGATGTGATATGTATCATTTTGTACTCGTGGTTGATTATCATTCTCGTCTTGAATATTAAGATGTAAAATAGCAGTACTTGATAATTCTGAATAGATTTTGTTTTTACAAGTTAGTAAAATAGTATGCAAAGTTTGTTTTTCTTTATCAAATTCTTTTGTGGTATATAGTTGCAAATCTATGGTTTTCACATAATTATCATCTATTGCAGTAACACAATCAAGCTGAACTGTTGGATCCATCAGTTTGAGATTCTCTTGGAAGCTGAAGATTTGTGAGTTAACTGGTAATCTCTCTGGTATATAAATGTCATAAAGTGGTTTTGTAAACATAGGGGTGAATTCTTCTAGGGTAGTCACACGGATGGTAACATTCGTGTGATGTGTTGATGATAACGGTGGTGAGCCATTATCCATTGCAACTACTTGGAAAGAGAATAACGTTGCAGAATAGAGTGACAAACTATTTTTTAACTTTAAAATACCTTCTTTTGTAACCTTAAATGGGACGTTAACATTCATCATTGTGTATCTGACTTCATTTCCAACTTCGACGTCGTTATCTGTCGCTTTAACGCTCAAAATCGACGTATCTATTTGTGTACGTTTTAAAATTGTTGCCGCGTACTTCAGTGTCTCAAAAATGGGCCTATTGTTGTTTGTGTCGGTTATTTCAATGTAAATGGTAGTTGAAGCTGTATTCATAGACGTATCTTGAGCTGTAATTACTGCTAACAGACTTTTTGTGATAGAATAATCTATAGTAGCGCCATATTTTAAACTAACTTCTCCAGTGGTTATATTAATGGTAAGAATGGTAACTGAATAACTTTCTAGACTATAAAAAATATTCTTAGATGTTCTGGATGAGATTAAAGTTGGTATTAAAATTGAAGCATCTGATGTTATATTTTCAGAAAGTGTTACATTATAAAGATCCTCTTCAAATTTAAAAATAACTTGGTTTGTTTCAAGAATTTTGATGGAAATATTAGCAGGCGTTACTGAATCAAGTACTGGTGTTCCGGAATCTTGCGCATAGATTAGAAATTTGATATACTTCGGTTCAATATCAAACAATGATCGTTTTAATACAATCAAATTATTTATGATTGTGAAATATCGATTTGCTCTTTCATCAGACATGGAAAAACGTATCTGTCCATTTTCATTAGAGTCTTGGTCAGCTGCATCTAGCTGAACTATGATTGTACCAATACTAGAAGTTTCAGAGATTTCAGCTTCATATATCTCTCGTACGAAGGTTGGTTGATGATCGTTAATATCTTGAACCGCTACAATGACATGTGTGTCAGAATATACATAAGGTAATCGATTATCAAATACACGAACCATAAACGATAGACGTTTGTAAATCAAACTTTCATAATCGATCTGTTTTTCAACGGTAACCAATCCACTGGATTGATCAATATCGAAAAATTGTGATGCTTCACTGAACATAAGAATGTAAGATAACACAGCATTTTCATCCTTATCATAAGCTTTTATTTGCACAACATCTTCACCAGCGGACATTTCTTCTTTTATAGTTACATAATAGTAGTTTCGATCAAAATACGGTTGATTGTCATTGATATTTGTAAGTGTGATATTAATAGTTGCTGCTATCTCTGAAGATAATGGTGGTATTTGATTGTCATACACTTGTACAATTATGATATAACTCTTTAATTGTTCATAATCAAGAGCCGTGTTCACATTCAGTATATTACCATCCAGTTTAAACGCATTGCCATGGTTTCCACCAATAACGGCGTAATTTAAGTGATTTGAGTCAACTGTATCACCTAAATCGAAGGCTTGTAAAGTTAGAACTGAAAAACCAACAGGAACATTTTCAGCAATGTTGATGTGATATTCGGTTGGTGAAAAGAAGGGTCGATCATTTATATTAATGACATTGATTGTCATACTGGCTAGCGTACTTTTGGCATAAGGATGCCCTTTGTCTGTTGCTATAATTAATATCATGTGTACTGGTGACTGGGCATAGTTCAATGTTTTGCGAAGAGTTATTTCGCCGTTAACTGGATTGATACTAAGCAACGATTTGTGTGACGGATCAACAATATCGTATTGAACTTCTGCGTTTGTACCCTGATCTAGATCTACTGCTCTAACTTGAAAGATGACAGCGTTTACCTTAGCCGTTTCAATAACAGATATGTTATATTCCTTTTGCAAGAACTGAGGTGAATGGTCATTTTCATCTAACACCTTAATTTCTACAAGAGCAGCTGTTTGACTAAATCTACCAGGATTTCCGTTATCACTGGCTCTGATCAAAAGTTGATAAGATTTAATAGCTTCTCGATCTAAATCTCCATTACTTCTAATGTTTCCATTTTGGTCTATAATAAACGTATTTGCATTATTACCAGAAATAATTTGATAAGTTAACATTTGTTTTGAACCAGCTTGCATCATGTCATGATCATAAGCATTTACTTTTAATACAAAACTACCATTTGGTATGCTTTCTTTTACACTTGTAGAATAAAAAACCTTTTCAAATTCTGGTGCAAATTCATTGACTTCTTCAATGTATATGTGCACAACCGCTGACGAGGACCGTTTCGGAGTGCCATCATCGATTGCTGTTACAGTGATAAAATATTCGTTCGACGTAGGTATTATATCTTTATTTCGTCGAATACTCCCATCCACCTGCCCTATGCTAAATAAGGACGTAGTATTTATAAGTGTGTAAGTAATCTTCCCATTACTGCCACTATCAGCATCTATAGCAAACAAAGTAATGACGTCTATTCGAGTTTCTGGTATCTTTACATTGTAAACATCTTGTGTAAATCTCGGTGTATGATCATTTTCGTCCAATACTTTTACATGTAATATAGCATTTTGATTGGTAGTTAATGGTTGAGTACCTTTATCTTGAGCATTGATGACTAAATAATATTCTGTATCTGTTTCATAATCAAGCATCTTATTCAGATAGACAACTGCTTTATTGTTTTCATTGACAAGATTAAACACCAGTTTGTAATTAAGGAGAGTGTAATAAATTTCCCCATTGACACCAAAATCCAGATCTGTTGCTGACAAAGTTTGTAATACTGTACCTTGTAATGCATTCTCAGAAACATTGCATGTGTATAATACTGGTGTAAAGATTGGAAGATTATCATTGATATCAGAGAGAATCACGTTTACATTTGCTGTTGTGTTGTAGGATATAAAGCTATCAGTTTCAGTAGCATGTATGGTAAACTCATACTCCGAGACCAATTCACGATCCAATGCTTGCGTTACAATCAGATCACCATTTTGCATTATAAAGAATGGAAGGTTTTGTTCTAACATTCCAAGCTTGATGTTTGTTATTGCACTGTCTTTATCATGTAAATGAGCTACAAGAACAGTTGTTCCTACTGCTGTATCTTCTGTTATAGTCACTGTATATACCTGTTTATCGAACTGTGGTTGATGATCGTTAACATTTTGAACATGAATAACAACTTCAGTTGAAGCTTTAGAATACATTGGGGGTATCCCTTCATCAGAAGCTTGTATGTACAAACGATATGTGTGCTGCTGTTCATAATCTAAACGTTGACGAAGTGTGATCATACCAGTTAATGGATTCAATAAAAAAATGTCTGATAATTGTGATGAATTGAACAAGTAACGAACATTCCCAAACTTTCCTTTGTCGTTATCAATTGCAACAACGTTACCAAGTTCTGAACCAACGGTTGCAAATTCTGATACCGTGATATCGTATTTTTGTTGCAGGAATTGTGGCGTATTGTCATTAATGTTTAACACATTAATAGTTACCATAACAACGGAATAATCTGTTGGTTCGTTCATAACCTCAGCTTTTACGTAAAAATTATAACTCTCAACTGCTTCATAGTCTAAGATATCAATTAATGACAGCTCGCCTGTTAAACTATCTATATTGAACGGTAGGTAGCCACTTGTAGGTAAAATGGAGTAAATAAGTAGTGGTAGCAATGCTGATTGAGCTTCGAGTGTCATGATAACACCTTGTGTGGAATTCTCTAATATTGATGTACTATAGCGTACCTTTGAAAATAATGGTTCATTGTTGATTGGATGTAGAATGTATATTTCTACTTCCATTACTTGATTGCTTGTCAAAACTGGGTTGCCTTTATCCATGCATAGCACTTGTAAATGAAAATACTTAGGGCCTTCTTTATCTAATTCTTTTGCTAAGGTTATTTCCCCCGTGTCCTTTTCAAGATAGAAAAACTCATTTTCTGTATTAAAAACATATTGTACCTCCCCGTTTAAACCAGAATCCAGATCATGAACTCTTGTAGTAACTATCACTCGACCAGGCATGGTTTCTAAAGGTATTGTTATGTTCAAGTACAATTGATTAAAAACGGGATGGTTGTCATTAATATCTAAAACTGTTACTAAAACTGATGTCACGCCGGTCAGTTGTGGTTTACCATTGTCTTTTGCGGTCACAGTTAACCAGAAAGATTGTAACCATTCAAAATCTAACTTTGATTTAGAGTATATTACACCTGTGATATTATCAATAGTGAAATGTGGGTGATATGTTGGGTTTAAGGTAGGGTCGATATGATATGATACAATACTATTGATGTCCTCATCAATCGCCAATACTTTTATTATACTACTTCCTATTGGAATATCTTCATATACGGATACTGGATAGAACTGCTGTTTGAAATATGGTTGATTGTCATTTTTATTTGATACAGATATCGAAACCTGTACATCGGTAGATTTCATTGGATTGCCATTATCAGATGCTTCTAATATTAATATATACAAACTTTTTGTCTCTACGTCAAGTTCTTTTGTCAATACGATATCTGATCCCAATAATAGGAATGAATTGTCTTGATTGCCATCTGTTATCCTATAAGATAGTTCTGCATTAGATGATATGTCTGCATCGTTTGCTACAACTGTAAGGACTGTGTGACCAGTATTAGTTGTTTCTGATAAAGTTATTGCATACGATGGTAGAGAAAACAAGGGAGAGTTATCATTGACATCCGCGATATCAACTCTTACTGTTGCATAGTCTGATAGACCTAATGTGTTCTCATCTTTCACTTCTATGGCAAACTCAAATAAGTCCGTTATCTCGCGATCAAACTTAGTTTTAGTTGTTATACATCCTGTGGTAGAATTAATGTTGAAATATTTGTTCATCTCAATTTGATATACTTCATTAATAGTATAAAATAATGTATCATTGTCATTGTCGGTAGCAGCAACACAACCAAGCTCATAACCTTCAATAACATTTTCGTCTACTTGGAATTGAAATGTTGCTTTATTAAACTGTGGGTTATGATCATTTACATTGGTGATATATACTGTAAGCTTCTGTTCAACAAACTGTGCTGGGATACCTTTATCAATAGCTAAAATACTTAACGTATACTTATCAATGTTCTCGTAATCTAACGTGTTTACTGTTGTAATTATACCAGTCTGATAGTCAATTGTAAACGCAGTTGTTGGTAGTTGTGATGTGATGAAATACTGTACCTGACCATTTGTTCCACTATCGCTATCATTAGCGTATACTTTGTAAATATTAGATTTGATAGGTATACTTTCAGATAATGATATACTGTTGTCTGTTTGTATTATTGGTGAATTATCATTTAAATCTATGATATTAATACTAACTGTTGTTTGACCAGTATTTGAAGATGATGCATCTCTGCGTACTTTAGGAGATGGTAAAGAAGGTTGTGTGATTGCCAATGGTTCAATATGACGTCGTGATCTTGATGATGAGATTGCATCAGTTGCGTATACTGTAAATACAAATTCATCTTGCTCCTCGTGGTCCAAAACCTTTATAGAAGATATCAGACCTGTTGTCGAATCAATTGTAAATATATCTTGTATATCTTCATCGTTCATATAATATGTTATATTTCTATTATTTACTTGCATATCTTTGTCAGTTGCTCTAACTTGAAGTATTGGTCCAGAGCTTCCTTCTACTACAGAAGCACTGTATTGAGACAAGTCAAATGTAGGGGTGTTATCATTCAAATCAATAATACTTATGGTCACTGTACAACGCTCTGGAGACGCAAAACCACCACCGTCAGTTACGGATAGCACTAATTGAATTGCTGAAATTTCTAGATCTTCAAATGTCTTTTTATTTATTAGGTTACCAGATTTTGTGACTTCAAATTCAGTGCGACTATCGTTATTTGATACGATTTGATAAGAAAGTTCCGAATTTGTTCCAATGTCGTTATCATGTGCAAAAAGTTGTAAAATACTTGCCTCAGCTGGTAAATTTTCTGTTACTTTTACTTGATAACTCAGTTTAGTAAATCGAGGTAGGTTATCATTAACGTCTAACACGTTGACTAAAATTTCTCTGTACTTAGAAAAATCTTTATCAAATAGTTTAACAAAAATAACAAATATATCTTGTTTTTCTCGATCTAAAGTTTTTACTAAAATAATTTCTCCAGTATCTTCATTGAATCGAAAATATTCACTGGATGTACCATTTAAAATATTAAAAAAGTACGGACCATCATCCTCTGCTGTTACTGTTGCAAGCATGGTATTTATTGATACACCCTCACTGATGTTAAGATAATTTGGTACATATACAAAACTAGGTGGTTCGTTGACATTCATTATATTAATAGTTAAATTGGTTTCTTTTAGAATATATTTTTGGGTTTTTTCAGTAGCATTTTTGTTAATAAATTGTACAGTGAGTTGATATACTTTTTGAAGTTCATAATCAAATGGTTTCATAGCATAAAGTGAATACATATGAATGCCTTGTTCTTGTTTAGTCAGCTCAAGACTGAACATATCGATGTAAAGATCTATAAATAAATGATAAAATATAATGAAACTGCCAGCATCAAACGGAGAGTCATAGATACATGCTTTTATTGTCAAACCCTTAAAATGGAGACTCGAAGTACATAATTTCAAATTGATAAATGTATGATCACCAAACATTAAACCTTTAATTCATAGATCTTAAAACATGGTCTCAGGTGCTTTAACAATCCTCAGTGGCGGATCCAGCCCTAGTCAGAGCATTGCGATGGTGTATAATTACTGTTAATTCTTAATTATATTATGT
>JAUCNQ010120005.1:0-10730 GCA_032352715.1 Bougainvillia muscus
CCAAGGACACTTCTGTAGGAATTTTTCTAATATTTACAGAACACATAATTTGAAGAACACGTACAGATGGCTGCTTCTGATTCGTCATATATTCGTCATATATACTAGAACACAACTTTGCTTTACTAACTTCTTTCGCATATTTTAGATTTCTACGGTACACTACATGAAAGATTCTATATTCTATATTCTATATTCTAGATTATATATAATTCGACTATACCAATTTTGATACCATTGTGTATGTGTTAAGCTACTCTCTTCAAGATTTATATCGAAAAATCGTATCATTTTCTTCATATAAGCAGTGTCTTTGTACATACTAAGTATGCACATTGACACTCCTAATGTATGAATATTGATACAAATTGGTGGTAATGATTATCTTTTTTTTACTTGAGTGAAAAATACTCACAGAATAATCAAATATTCAGTAACTTCTTACCTGTACATAGATTGTATTGTGATTTAATATTTATCTTTTTAGTGTCAGTGGGATGCTATTAACCCAAAGAAACAACAAAAGAAGAAGGGTTATAAAAACTCTGGTGTTGTCGTATTAGATTCGATAAAGGTTTGTTTTTGTTTTGTTCCAGTTGATTATAAATTAAATATCAGGGATTTATCCAGAGAATTTGTCTAACACCGTTTTTGTCCTTCAAGATTGAGTTTTGTCCTTTAATATATCAGCAGAGCAGCTCGAGCATAGTGAGAGCTGCGTAATACTGCGAGAGTGTCTGAGGTGCGCTCTGTGAGCTCCCCAGAGGGGTCAGGGACAGAGCCCCGTGAATTTAAGCATTTAAAGGCTTCTACAATCGCTATTTATTGTAAGTTGGTCTGCTAGTAGCCACAGAACCTAACCGTTTCATTTCGGATACCAAACCGTTCCCGTACGTTACCGTTTTAACAAAGAGACATGGTAGGTATGGTAGGTGCATATTTAACAAATGATCGTTAGCCTTTTAATTGTTAAACATATTCTTGTTATTCATTTATTGCTTTGACCAATTTATATAGCGTTCTGGATCCGCCTTTGAGATAGAAGTTAGTAAATTAACAAACATCAAAACAATATTAAATAATTTAGCACCAGTGCTATAGTTCTACTACTTCTAATAAGTGCCGTGAGCGATTCTGACCTCTGTCCTCTTAGAACATTACAGTGGAAAGAGTTCGTTTCCTAACACTGACATGTTGAATGACAAACCGAAATTAATTTCTACATGCATTCACTATAACAATGTTTTATGTCACACGTATCTAGACCTTCATGCGGCTACTTTTGAAGTTACCGTTTCTATTTTAAAGATTTTATTATGTGTAACAGGAAGAGGAAAATAGTAGGCTGCCACACAACAGTTTTTGCTGTCCTACAACACTTGTCTTTCACTTCTATCTCATTTTGGTTACTTGTTGGAGGAATGACAGTCCAGAAATATTTGTTAGATGATGGTTTGACCATTAAGCGCTATTGTCAGCTGGTAAAACGCAAAACTAAAAACACATGGACAGAAGATTCAGTTTAAAAACTTAATGAAAGATTGAGTTCCTACCCCCCGAATAACCGAATAATGGTGGTAGGAATTCTCTGGATAAAACCCTGAATAGTGTTATGTTTGATTTATTCTATATAACACACTTTTGCAACCTAATTAAGGAACCGTCTCAGTACGTTATTTTATAAATTTGCTTCAGTCCTATCAATTTTCATTCAGAAGAAGTGTCTTTGTACATCTTTTGTTTGCACAATGACTCTTCATCTGAGATGAAAATTAAACGATTTGTAAACAAAATTAAAGGTAATTCGGAGAGAAAAATCCCTTTGGTTCTCACTGCGGACATTTCCTCCATATGCAAGTACCCATAGAAATAAACACCCAGAATTTGCAGATAAAGCTAAAAAATATTTGTATGACTCCACCCCTTTATTCTTTACTTGATTACAAAGTAAACAAACGTTTATTGTTTAGATTGCAAAGGAATACACATTTTTGGATTTTGTCATGACAGGATGTCAAATAAATTTTACAGT
The DNA here is from genome assembly GCA_032352715.1 of Bougainvillia muscus. Classification (NCBI taxonomy): domain Eukaryota; kingdom Metazoa; phylum Cnidaria; class Hydrozoa; order Anthoathecata; family Bougainvilliidae; genus Bougainvillia; species Bougainvillia muscus. The sequence continues at coordinate 2,033 of JAUCNQ010120005.1, forward strand.
ATGTTGTTCTTTTTTGTCATCATTGTTTCTTTTTCTCTAGCTTCTAGAAAATCCTGTTTAGAGTTTTCTCCCCCATTTTTCAGTTTCTAATAAAAAACGAATCAGGTTAATATTGAAAGTTGATGAAAAACAGTCAAGTATGATATATAGCAATTGTGAGACAGTCCGCGACATTTGTAAGGGAAATGTTATCGGTTTTCATTCTTCACACGTCATTCAACATTTTGATGAGTGTTGTTGGATTAATTACTTTTTAAGCGAGTTTCTTACGTAAATATATATAAAAATAAAAACGTATATTCTTAGAAGAGTATTCTCCATAAATATACGTTTTTTATACGTATTAAAACTTGATCCATTTTTACCACCAAAGAAGTTTCTCTGTGCATACTCAGCATGCACAAAGAAACTGATTCCAAGGTGAAATTAGAACGATACAAATTTTGTAGACAGTCGCTTGGTTTTATCAGAAACTTGTTATTTATTATCTTTTACCTTACAATGCAAGGTTCTTTATCTAAGATGAAAATGATCCGATGTTATTTTATTTACTATTTGATGGCCTCCTCTTTTTCTTTTAAGGTTGGTGTAGATTTCACGGCGTCAAATGGTGTACCAACCGATCCCAGATCACTACATTATTACAATGGAACACAACCAAATGATTATGTACAAGCGTTAGTTGCAGTTGGTGAAATATGTCAAGATTATGATACGTAAGGATTCTTTAACAATTGTTCCTTGGGCTTCTATCGGGCATTCACACATTGTTTGTTTTCAGGATTACACCCCACCACCTATAAGTTGCATAGGCGATACTAGTTTTTCCTACTCATAGAGAACATTTAGTGATCTTCTGATTATTTTATTAAAAATAAAGTTTCAGTGGGAAATGACTTTTTGTACTAAGGAAGTTCGTTTATTTTCTTTCTTTTCACATCCTCCTAGCAATCAGGGACAAACAAAACGACAATATTTTGGAGAATTTGGTATTTCCGCCTGGCTGGCTTGGCACGATCCTCTAAAGTTTGCGATGCCAAGGCCAACAGACGAGTGAGGAAGATCATTTCCCAAGCATCTGACTTATGAACTTATAAACTGAGCATGCGCAAGACACAACTTGCGAACCCGATTGTAGTCCGGAATACGAAATGAAACTTTGTTTCCAGCCATCTGCGATAGTGAAAACACCGCATATAATTTTTTTCATTCAGAAGAAGTGTCCTAGTACCAATGAGCAAAATTTTTTAACGGACGTCTAATAGACGTCAATTTTGGTCGTGTGCTGGCAGGGATACTTATTTTATTTTGTGATGAGAATGGTACAAATGTTATATTGTTTAAAAGGCTAACGATCAATTGTTAAGCTATTTAATGTTAATTAGTTTTGCTTTCCTTTTCATTGCTTTGACTACGTTGAAAATGTTTCTGGAGCCTATGATTGCTTACATACCGTATTTACTCAAATTCACTCCCCTGCTCAAATAAGCCCCCCCCCCCCCCTTCACATGCTCATTCCAGTAAATACTGTATCTTTTCTTTTTCTAGTGATAAAATGTTTCCCGCTCTCGGGTTTGGTGCTAGACTTCCTCCCAGTTTCAATCAGGTACAGTTCTGATCTTTTGAAGTTTTGTTTTATAAAGGCAGTTTGCACGAAAGTATTTACTGATCCATGGCACTCTCTTTGAAACAAACTGGTTCACATCATAGATCCATTTTAATCCACAACCAGTTTAAGTCAACAATTCTCAGGACAAAATTAGAGTTGATACTTGTAATCAAATCTTTAACCCTTAAAAGCTCGGTGTCCAATTAAATGGACAAGCTTTAACTATCCTGTAGCATTTTGCTGGAGGATTGTTAAAGCATATGTGACCATTTTGTTACAACCAGGCGTTAAAGGGTCAACCAAATCAAATAATTTGTGGTGGGCAGGTAACTTATTAACGTTTTTAATTTTTTAGGTTTCGTTCGAATTTGCATTGAATTTCAACCCTAATAATCCATACTGTCAAGGTACCCATTTTATTTTACATTTTTTTTCTGATGAAGACTGTTACAAGTGAATTATGGTTTAACGACTAAGCATAAATACTGTAGAAGTTCGATAGTAGGCGCCCTGCTTACTTTCAGTTTTAGTAACCCTCTTTCCCTTACTTTCGTAGGGCGCCTACAATCGTGGGTTACTATCGGAGTTTTACTGGGGGAGTTTTTTTTAGTGGCCTAGTAAAATTACGCCTACTATCTGGAGGGCGCCTACTATCGGAGTTAAATACGGTATTTCCTAATCATAAACACTGTTCTACAGATGATCATAATTTTGTTTATTTTATTAGGAATTCCTGGTATAGTCATGGCATATCAGAATTGTGTTCGACAAGTTCAACTTTATGGACCTACAAATATTGCACCCATTATAAATCATGTTGTCAATATTGGAAAGAATATCATTCAAGGTCAAGAGAATACTGCTTCTGTGAGTTCACAGGATCCAGAACACTTGTTAACGTAGTCAAACCAACAAAACTCAAGGCTAACGATGATTTTTAACTGTTAAAACTAAAAACTAGTTTTTAATCCCCATCTTGGTGCTATTAAACATGAACATCTTTTTTAGCCTACAAATGTTTAGGTATAGTACAATTTTGAAATCCCGAAACGCACAGTTAATGGTGCTGCTTATTCGCAGTATATGCACGAAGTATTCAACAAACACATGTCCTTTAATCATCATCAACAGCCTCTATTCAAAGTTGTTCAGTATGATATCATTTATAATGTTTTACCCTTTTTCTTTCATAGAATTATTTCATCTTATTATTACTGACAGATGGTGTCATCACAGATATGAATGAAACGATGCATGCTATTGTCAATGCTTCTTATTTACCTGTATCCATCATAATCGTTGGTGTTGGTGGAGCTAATTTTGATGCTATGGAATTCTTAGATTGCGACAAGGGAAAGTAAGTTTGGAGTCAAAACATTCGTATTTTAAGTTCGTATCAAATTTCAGCACAGAAGGAGTTTCTAGGGGCATACTTAGTATGTACAAAGACACTTATTCTGCGATGGAAATGTTTTGTGTTATTCCACTAATTCTAACATTCAAACATGTATTTTAAGCTTACGAATGTTAAGGATAATTTTGGTAAACATGTATGGCAATACAGCAGACTAATGACCTTACAGCTTTTTGTTAATATTTTTTGTTTAGATTACGTTCACCCATTGATGGCAGAGAAGCATTGCGCGACATAGTACAGTTTGTTCCGTTTAGAAATTTCAAACAAGTCAGTCATGCTATGGTAAGGCACTGTCAAAAACCTTTTTGTCAACAAATACCACTAGTAGAAGGGTCTTTCTGTATAATTAGTTTGCACAAATACACTTACCCAAGGATTAAAATAGCATAATTTTAGACAGGATAATTGTAGACGGGCATTAGACATCTTACAAGGGAAAAATAGAAATGCAGTATAAAGTATGTATTTATAATCTTGAAATAATATAAAAATGTATTTTGAGGAGTCCCCTTTAACCTTTGATCTTAAACCTTAAATGGTCACACGCACTTTAAAATCCTGCAGCAAAATGCTGCAGGATAGTTAAAACATGTATGTCCATTCAATTGGACACTAGGCATTAAAGGGATACACACTTGGTTACAACTAAAAAGTCATAAAAATAGATAATAAAGAACTATGTATCTTCAGGACTCGTATTCTAGATTACGCGTTGACTACCCAATTAATTGCTTGAAGTCTAGCTTTAGTTTTATTCTCTCTGTTTTAGGCTTCGAATGCTGCTTTAGCTAGCGCTGTTTTAGCCGAAGTTCCAAAACAAGTCACAGATTATTTTCGACTAAAGAACATTTTCCCCAACGCTCCTGCACCTGTTCAACAAATGCAAATGCCAACGCTATGAGATAAAGGGAAAATCATGTGTATGTATGTCTTACAGTTATATTGGAGTTGGTCATCCGATTTTATATTTGGAAAAGTGCAGAAAATTTACATGATATAAAAGGGATACGATTTGATACAAGAAAAAAATTCGTCTTACTCAAAGGATTGGCTATTAAGTTAAATTCGTTGAACAAAAATTGAATTGGATTACGGCAACGTTTTTTATAAATACAAAATGCACGAAATTAAACCCAGATGGTTGTTAAATTTCAGGATGACAACTGGACACAGATATTGCAAAAAAATGCTGTCGATTAGAGAATGTCCACAAAATTGGTAACCTAAATAGTTATCTTTTCATCACAGAAGAAAAGTCTTCGTGCATACTGATACTTGATACAAATTTCCATACGATTTTATAGGCCCAGAACTTCCCAATTTCCTTAAATTATTTTTCTATACCACATATAATTATTTATTCAAATTTAACCCAATGTAATGATTACGTTTTATTTTATTTTTAGATACTTGTATTAGGGATTCTTTCAGAAGTTTCCTTCGTACGAATTATATTACAGAGCACAATCTAATCTACGACGGTAACGCTGTATTTACCTTTGTGCATATAAGCTACTTGCATTTAATCCTGCAGAATGCATATAGCCTAAATACATAAAGGCAAAATCTTCTACGCCATAAGACCGTGCCTTAACTCCCTATTATATTCTCTCCAGAAGAAGTTTCCCTCTGTACTTAAAATGGAAAAAACAATTTCTAAAACGATTTGTTGAGACAATTCCTTTGGGACCATTCACAATTTTAGAATCAAACTCATATGGTTTTATTCTCAGAAGAAACTTCTTTGTACGTACCAAGCATGTAAAGTCAGACTTTTTCTGAGATGAAAAACTGTAGGTTTAGAAAAGAACCTTCAGTCATTTTTTTATTTCTTATTTTTATTTTTGCAACTTTTCTATTTGCTGAATCAGCAACACCATGTAATGATTGTGCGCAATCATTAATGTAATAATCTAAAATGACCATTCTCCACAGTTGTTCATGTGTATTAATGCCATCGCACAAGGTTGTTCTACACAGTTGATGCCAATGCCATTCTACAAGATAGCACTACATAGTAAAAACCAATGTAGTTGCACTTCATAGTTTATACCAATGTCACGACACAAGGTTGCACTACACAGTTGATACCAATGCCACAGCACAAAGTTACACTACATGGTTGATACCAAGGCCACAGCACAAAGTTACACTACATGGTTGATACCAAGGCTACAGCACAAGGTTGCACTACATGGTTGATACCAAGGCCACAGCACAAGGTTGCACTACATGGTTGATACCAATGCCATCACATAAGGTTGTACTACTTTAAGAGCAGAAACTGTCTCCGGCAAGAACTTTCACGAAGTAAAAAAACGCTAAAAGTTCTATATTCGGAAGCAGCCATATGTACGTGTTCTTCAAATTATGTGTTCTGTAAATATTTGAAAAATACCTACAGAAGTGTCCTTGATGGAGTCCGTTTTTAGCATTGTTGCAGGCATAAAGCCTGCAACTATGCTAAAAATGCACTCCACCATGCTCAATTTTTTAGAGATTTGCTGCATATTTACAGAACAGATATTTTGAAGAACACCTCTGCAGGGATGCTTCCGTATATTGATCGATTTGCGAAAGTTTATGCTCGTGCAACTTTCAAGCTTTTTTAAACTTTTTGATGCAGCTTACTTTTGATGTAATATTATCGAAAATTGTCATTCCTTCTCTATACTGCTATGAAATTGTTTTGAAAAAAACATTACTTTTTCAAGAAAAAGGTTGCTTCATTTAGCCATTCGCGAAAGTTCATGTACTTGAAAATTTCTTATTTATCCAATTCGCCAAAGTTTCTGCTCCTAAAGTACACAGTTGATAGTAATGCATTCATATAATCATACATTATAGGGTTATATGTACAAAGTTATACATGAATAAAACGTGTATAAAATATAAAAATGAAATAAAAATACGGTGACGTCATCTCTTTTCATATAAAGGTCTGGTGAAAACTATACCATTATAAATATGTCATTATAATATACTATACCATTATAAATATGTTGCTTTTCTGAAATTCAAGAGCGACAGAGTGCCTTGGTAATAATGTTGTCAACCTAAGTCAACGAGGATGTCTCTTACTAAGGTCTCTGAGGAATTCTTCCTAACTTTGTAGGTAGCATCTTAGGTATCTTGGACATGCAAGCTTAGACACTAGCCTCTTATTCCTACACATTGAGATCTATAGAACTATAGACTATGCTATCTTGGGAGTAAGCTAAAGTATGTGGGAGTGACTATTGACATACTACTACCACGAGTATATAGCTGATTCTGTTAGACTATTATAGTCATAAGTTTATATCTATTTTTCATTTCAAGACGAAATTTTATTTCGTATGTCAGACCTGGGAGGATGAGATGAAATGATTGTATTTTCAATGTTCCTCCTTGATACTCTTCTCATACTCCCAGATCTGACCACATTTAGCAATCAATCAAACCACATTTCTATTACTATTTGTCAATCTATTTTATAAAAACATGACCTAAATGGAAAACAGTGTATTTATACTGATTTAGCTTTCGTGTCTAAATATTGTGAAAATAAAATAAAATAAAATATATATTATACATGTGTTTGTTTGTTTTTTGATTTTGACATGCAAACCATTCCTACAACAGTTTGAATAACTTGTCTCTTAGTATATTTATGTTTTATTTTCAAACACGAAATGCAGATCTGAATTACTTACTTGTACTTACTTGGGTCTTTAACCGTATCATCTTTTTGATAACTTTCGGCGATCAAGTCCAGAAGGATGACCATGTCCAGTTTCGCGTTTGAGTGCTGCCTTGTAAAATCGATCAGCTGTCATTTGATTGGATTTCAGCACTTTATCTTCAAGCGTTTCATTTCTTCGACCTTGTTTTGTAATCTTGTTGTCGTTGAACACAAGCCTCTTAGTTAGGGTTTTGTTTGGTTGTCTGGCAAGGTGCGCAAGGTAACTTGTCTGATGCCTGCTGACAAAATTGGTTACATCTTCTGTATGGCATATTTCTAGCACATCCATGTTAGAGATCATATATCGAAAATCATCGTATCTCTGAAGACCTAAATTATTCTTAAAAATGATCCAAATAAGTTTTAATTTCGATCCTTTGTAGCAACATAGCTGTTGGCAAACTCCTTAGGCCGTTGTTAGACTCTGGTAGATAATGGTTATGCATGGTTGAACAATCCCGCAACGTCTATAAGCTTCAAGATTGTTAATATACATTTAATATACATGTGTGACCATTTTGTATAATAAATGTATTTAATTGTGTTGGGGTAGAGTGTAAACCAAGTTGGCGTAGTAAATACCAAAAGTTGTTTTGGTGGTAGGTTATGTAACGACATTGATTAATAAGTATTATCGTTTGCTTTGTTAATCTCAGTTTTAATCTTCTAATCTTATCCATCAGAAAACATAATACAAACCCTCAGATGAAGTGTTATTGTGCATACAAAGTATGCACAATAACACTTCATCTGAGGGGTTGTCTTATATTTTCTGATAGACAACTACAGGTTGTTCAGTTGGAGTATATCGTGGAATGACACTTATGGTTTTTAAATGCATCCTTGTTTATTAAACAAAAACTTTATTTTAGATTTAGAAAAACTATACATACAGACACGATGTACCAATCAGCTGTGCCACAAACATTAACAACAAAAGTTTCGTTATCCTTTGCATGTAAAGGTTTACTTAATAAAGATACCTTTTCAAAATCAGATCCCATTGTACAAGTTTTGTTAGAAGATTCAAGCAAGAAATGGATGGAGGTTTGTTTACAATAGCTAAAATGCATTCAGACATTTAGATTTTCTATCATCGTTCCATTTTATATGCATAGATATTTTGTATTTAAGCATAAAAAAATAGTGGGTAATAGTAGTGGAATATTTAGTAGTTTACACACAGTCTAAGTAACGCCTTATTTACCTTTGTGCATATAGGCTACTTGCACTCCATCCTACAGGATGAAATGCATCATTATTATTATTAGCCTGCGCTCGCGAAGCGTTAGCAGACTATTAAAATAGGCAATTAGACGAAAAGTTTCCATGCAGCGCCCTTCTTGAATACCGCCACTGTGGCTTCAAAACCAAGCAAGATTTTAACATTCAAATGTATAAATGGCATTGTACATAGTTTTTTACATTGGGATTTCAAACGGTGTATATAAATTTTTATTTAAAAGTCTTTTTAATAATCTATAAAGATAACAATGAAAATAACTACATAGAGAACAATAAAACCTTTCTTAAGTCTGTCAATTAAAAATAAATTATTAATGAAGATACAGAGATGTTTTACAGGAGCACCACGAGCAATCGATTAATCAGCTAGAATGGCTTATGTGTCTGAGATAATATATCTTCTCGACCTTAATGGCTACGTTTATACAAGTGACCACAGTGATCGAACAATCACTTGACTGAATAATAATAATAATATTTTCAATTCCATTTATGGACAGCCTCCGAGGAGGTGTTATTCACTCAGCAGGCAAAGTTATAGCTCAATCCCGGTCCCGGACCAGGGACTTAGAGACTGAGCACTTTTCTTAAAATGATGGTGGTATCAATGATGGCAGATGTCTGTAAACAATAATAATAATAATAATAATAATAATAATAATAATAATAATAATAATAATAATAATAATAATAATAATAATAA
>JAUCNQ010120016.1:6268-18831 GCA_032352715.1 Bougainvillia muscus
CTCCTTCATTGATGATAATGATTCGAGTTACGATACGAATTTTTGTTGACCGTTCCTTAGGGTTCGTCTCAATAATTGTATGCATAAAAACACTCCTTCATTGATGATAATGATTCGAGTTACGATACGAATTTTTGTTGACCGTTCCTTAGGGTTCGTCTCAATAATTCGCTTAAATTCGCTTCACAATTCACTTCATTTTCACCTCAGATGAAGTGTTATTGTGCATACAAAGTATGCACAATAACACTTCATCTGAGATGAAGATTGACAGGAATGAAGCGAATTTACAAAGCGAATTTTTGAGACGGTTCCTTATTTTGGTGATGAGATATTATAGATTATTGAACTGAATTGAGAATTGAGAAGTCTGGTAAATGATTACCAGTCTTTTGAAGTGAATATGTGATTGCAGCTAGTCACTATCTTCTAGATTGTGTAGGAATTCTTTGTATGATGAAAATATTTCTCTGGAGACCATGAAACCAGGGTTTTCTAAATCAAATTCCCTTATTGTTATTTAAGGTAAAAGAAAAGATCGAAGATGGTGCTTGTCTGTCAGAACCAAGCGTTTGTCCTGCTGGCTTCTATGCAGTCATGTCAATGTGTTTTTGTGTAGAAGCGGAAACTAGACCTCCATTTCATGTCGTTAGAGATGAGCTCATCTCAGTAGGTTGTTTTCTAATCTGAGATCATAATTGCCATGAAATACCTATTGTGTTGGCTAATGTAATAGACATTAACTCTCTAACTGTCTAATAATTGTACAAAATTATCCCGATTTTCAGGCAGTGTGTGTAAGACCGTTAAATTTGCTGACTACTTCAAACTAGATGAATTGGATTGATTCAATTGTAGTAGTCCACTTTTTAAGTTCAATTTTTTAAGTTGTGCTTATTCAAAAGTAGACACCCTGAAACGATATATAGTTATTTCGAACTTAGGGACCGTCTCAAAAATTCGCTTAAATTCGCTTAGCAATTCACTTCATAATTCGCTTCATTTTCATCTTAGATAAAGTGTTATTGTAACACATAAGTGTTACAATAACACTTCATCTAAGTTGAAAATGAAGCGAATTACGAAGCGAATTTAAATTTTTAAGACGGTTCCTTAACTCATTCAGAAGTAGCAGATATCTAATAATGATACCTCTTATTATACCCGGTATAATACCAGTATAATACCTTAGAAAAATTTTCATTTGATGACAACGACATATTTTAAATTAGGACATTGTTATCATCCAATCAAACTGCTTCGTTAAATAGTGTATTTCCATGTCTTTTTAGAAGCAACCAGAAACATTGATAGCAATGGAAGATGAAACTTCACGACAACACTTAAATTTTAAAAAAAATGAATATGTGACTGCTATTAAACATGTCAAGTAAGTTAACTTTTAATGCACAGTGATAGAAAATGGTCATACAGGCTTTAACAATCCTGCAGCATTTGATACAGGATTGTTAAAGCACATGTTACCATTTTGTAGACCTGTGCATTAAAGCGTTAAAAGACCTTTCACCCCGCTCTGGCTTGGTAATTACTTATTGTTCAGCCTCTCATCCAGGTCTTTTAAGCGTCAGTCATTCGGACGCTGCTTCTTGAATGATGGTGGTGAAAGTTGTCCTAAAAATACCTAGTTTGAAATCTGTGTATAGAAAATATTATTCTTATATAACTGAACGTACGTACTAAAACAGTGACTACCTAGGACTACCAAGGACTTACTTTGGAAACACCAAAGGAACACCACGGAATACCCCAGGAACACCCTATACACAAACAATATTATTAAAAATATCTATAAAAATCTAATTTAGGATAGGAAGTACTCGTCAACTGAGGAATAAACACACAAAAAGACTTTGATGAAGCGAATCTCTAGGTCACGAATTTCTGGCTAACCAAAATCACGGGAGCGTAAAACGTTATCACAGAGACACAGCTGATCCGAATGAACTGCTTGATGTCGAGTTTTGGGTATCTTATTGGTTCTTTTTATGGACTTCAAACCGTCATTTAATCACTGATGCACACTTGTGTAAAATATCTATATTTCTCTAATTGTATACAAATCCAATGACTCGGGAAAACAATCATTTAGCAAATACTTTCACAGTTTTTAAAAAAACAAGCCTTGTATCATTCTCAACAGTTTGTTTAGCTGATGATTGTAATAGCATAAAATGCCAAGTTCTAAACTTCAGTTAAATATCTCATTCTTTATCTCGTAATATTGGATGCGGACCATACTTTGCGATGATATAGCTGTTTTAGGTCCACTTATTTTGAAAACTATTTGACTAATTGTTAATTCCGTGATTTATGGGGGGGGGGGGATTCCCTTACCTTGGTTACCGGGACATTATCCAAAAGTAAGGTGTTCCCAGTGTATTCCGGGGTGTTCCCAGGGTAGTCCTGGGTAGTACTAGGTAGTCACCGTTTTAGTACGTACGATAACTAAACGGATATTTCGGAATGATCAGTGAACAAACAACATTATTTTCTATTAGAAGTTGTGAGGATCGAACTCACCCCGACTTCAACCTACTGGCTGTAGAGCAAAGTGCTAACCAACTACCGTAAACCGATTTACGGTAGTTGGTTAGCACCTTGCTCTACAGCCAGTAGGGTGAAGTTGGTGTGAGTTCGATCCTCACAACTTCTAATATTATACTTAACCATTCTCTGTGTGAGTGCCAGAAGATTATGGCCTCGTAGAACATTACAGTGGAGCGAGTTTGCTTCCTAACTCAGAAATGTGAAATGATAAACAATATAATTAACATTCTTTTCTTTTCTTTTTTTGTGAGGAATGATCAAGAATGTGTGAACAAACACAACATTATTTTGTTCATTGTTGTGAGGTGAGATTTTTAATGTAAGCACGTGTAATAAAAAGCTACAAATTGCCACCCCAAGCATTTTGCTCTTTCATCATTAGTTTGGATGGAAAAACTTTTTTTAAGTTTCTGTATTTCGTATTGCAAATTCATGCGATTTTAATGACAGAAAATGTGTACGGTTATAGAAAATGTGTACTGTGATAATTTCTCTGTGAAAAATGTGGTAATTGCTTTTCTTAGAATCTAGCCATGTTTTTTATAAAGTCATTGCCACTTAAAAAACATTTTCTCTAACTTGCAGCTATCTGTCGGGGAACACATCTATGCGTCGGTAAAGTAGTAAATACGGTAATATAAGATGATAAAATTCTGTGAAAATGGTCCTTCCTCATTCCCACTTCATTGAATACAGTCTTCTTTTTTTCTTTTTCTGAAGGTGTGGCGTTAATAAGCGGGCGTCAAGAATTTTAAATTTTTAACAGCTGTGAAACGTATAGCATTCAAGTCAAGTTTGAATAAAATTATTGGTATTCCTTTATGTGGCGGATTCAGATCGAGTCAGAGCACCAAGATTGAGATTAGTACTAACTAATTAGCCTTTCTAACAATTTATGAAGTAGTGGCATCGTGGTAACACATTGAGCTCATAATCGAGGGCGGATAACTTAACCTGTTCCTCTCTAAAGTGGTGATTACCACGTTTCAGAGTCATAGGGTTGGCAGAGGTGTGTTAAAGCTCAGAGACGGATTAACAAGAGAGCTTGTAGTAGTGGCTAGTGGTGTGGTGGAGGAGGAGTAGTGTTTATAAAAGTAATGACTTTTGGTCTCCATTTTTACTGCTTTACTAATGACATTCACTTTAAAATATTAGAAAGAAGGAGGCGTCAGTGATAAATTACGATCTTCAATTAGCTTTTATTTACCAGAGGAAATAAACAAATTATTTTATCAAAATTAACTTAAGTTTCTAATTGGTCAAGTTTGTACTTACCGATCAGATAATTAGCTTACAGATTGACAACTGTATGATTGATTGATAACTTTGAATTCTTTTCAGTCATTTAAGATAGGGCCGGCTACTCATACTGAGCCACCTCGCTCATGAAAGGTGTCTGATCAAATGTAATCAATGGTATTTTTTTAGCTTCACTACACGATAGATGTAGAGGAATAACAATGCGCTATCCTTGAAAATTTTAATTCAATTTTTTTGAAAACAAATAAAAAATTTAGAAAATAAATAAATTTAGAATCCTATCATTAGAAAAACAAATTTGATATTTAAGAGCAACGACGGTTGTTCTCCTTCGTAGATGTCCCAAATTAAGAATCATTTGTTTCATTAAACATCAGAATTTTTAAGCCAATCCCGAACCACTAGTTCCTAAGATACATGTAAAGGTCGATACGTCGTTTTGAAATGGTCACACGTACTTTAAAAATACCTCAGCGAATTGTGCAAGACGTTTTTAGGTTGGGTATAGAAGCGTTTCACCCTTAATTTGAAATTTACAATGAAAACAGAGGTGTGAATATCCAGTCTGTCATCAATATATACATAATGAAGCCACGTGACATGTTTGTATAGTGACGTCACTCATCAACACATTGTTGTCGCTGTTGTAAGGAAGCCATGTTGTGCTTAATGAAGTTTATTTAACACTTACAAAAAATATGCCGCTATAGTTATGAATGTATTCATTTGAATGGTTGATAATTACAGCATTTAACAATTAAGTCATTAGTCTGCAATCAAATGTTTTCATTTAAGTCTTAGTTATTTATTTTAAAAACACGTGAACATTTATTAGCAAGTTGTTAAGAATTTGAGTGTAAATTAGTTGAGTTAATTAGTTTTGTGATCTTATTGAAATAAAGAAGGGAATATATAGTTCTTACTACTGTTGTCGAATGTGAAAGAAGTTCAAGAAATATGGCGTGGCTGTGTGCTCTTGAGTCTCCAGTGGATAGCACAGTGTAAGGATTCATCGCTACATCTGTGTGTGTCTTTTTTGATTTTTGATTTACGCCGTGTTCGATTTCAACTATTATTTTAATTTTAATACTTCTCTCTTTTTATCTCTTGGGAGCTATAACGATAATCTATTTCTAAAGCGTAGTTTTTACTTGAGGACAAGGGTTTTTGTGTGTATGCAGTATTCCTATAAACATAGTGCTATAAATAAACTATTGACATATAATAGAGAGAAATGAGAGAGAAAAATTTCAAACAAGACGGCTAATGAAGGTTCTTCTCGAAATTCCATTAATTTGTTTCACATATTGCTTCCTTTTCATCTCAGATGAAGTGTGGAAAGATAAAAGTATGCACAAAGACAGAAAGTGGATTTTTGAGACTGTACCTTATATTATGTAAGAGATGAAGAGAATTTCTCAAGTTTTGTTCTATATTTAGACTAGCAAGCGTCTTTAAAATATAATATTTAGTTCCAGTTTTTCTACAAGGACCGCTTAACATTTTTAAGGTCTTCGTGACTTAAATAAACGTTGTTCCCGGCGGTAAAAAGAAGAGACGCCCTACTATTTTATTTTGTATTACGTTTGCATATGTTATCGTGTGCTGTACCAGATTTATGTCATCAGTAGAATGAAAGGTTTTGTTCTTGTTCAAGTTGTTTACTTATTTTTAATTACGCACAAAATCACTTCTTCTGGGACGAAAATTGATACGAATTTGTAGACGGTCCCTTTATAGTAATAAAAATTTGTATTTCTATGGTCCCCAACAGATCGTATTATTTTCATCACAAAAGGAGGTGCTTTGTGCATACTTTAAAGGGGGTGCTTTGTGCATACTTTAGTGAAAATTGATACTAATTTCCATTCGAATTTCAATCTTTAGGAATTACGAAATCAATCCCTTACAGGTAACGGGAGAAGAAAGAAAGCGTCATTCAGACACTATAAAATTACTATCTATTTTTTAAAATTCGTTCTTTACTTTATTTAGTGATGATTTATGGCTAGGACAACATGAAAAAACATTGTTATTTGGATGCTTCAAACGCTCATTAACTACAAACATCCCACATACTATTCGACAAAACAAACATCTTGAAAACAACACAAAACATATGACATTTGAACATCTACCAGTGAATGGTGTCTCAGAACAAGAATATGAAGAGAATTGTGAAACAGGTACGTAAAGGACCGCCCACGAAATTCTCTTTTCATTACAGAGGAAGTGTCTTTGTGCATACTTTTTACATACACAAAGACACCCTTTTCTGTGATAAAATGAAACGAATAACTGTGATACGAATTTTGTAGACAGTCCCTAATAAAACCTTGACTGATTACTCAAGTCACTGGGTAAACCTGGGTATTCAGGTTGCAAATTTTAATAGTGCCCCCTCTCCCAGTTACAGAAATGTTTCGTAAAGATTCTCTTCAGATTCACTCTTTGTGTCGTCGGAATACATCTTTGTTCTCCAAAACACAAATAACTAAACTATCAAAGGGGGAGACGTTTCAGCTGTGCACTTGTTAGGTTTCTTACCTAACTCCTCCGTATGTTTCTTTCAATTGTAAATATGTTTTTCAAGTTGAAAATAACCACATTTCTTGTTCTAGCCCCGCACTATCAAGTTCCTCGACCAGTAACAGATGTCAAGATGTCACCAAAACAACCAAACGCGTCTACTAACGAACCCATTTATCATTCTAACCATCCTTTAAGTGAGAATAAAGTTGCAGATAACATCTTGTATGAGAAGTTAGACCATTTGAAACAAACAACAAAACAAAGACCACGGTCTGATGTCGTATTATCAAACAGAAGACCTATTCATGAAAGGACTTATGAATTGGAGTCTTTAAAATCCGACTCTGATTCTAAACTTATGTTTAAAAATATCAAACCAGAGATTCAAGAAACTGTTAATAACCGCATCGCTTTAAATATGAACGCTTTCGTTTCTTTAACTGAACCTAAGGACAGTGAGCAAGAAAACTTAACTAATAGAATAAGCCCGGAAGGTTATTTGCTTCCTGTTGATGTATCCCTGAAGCCATCATTAGAAGCTGTCATCAAACTGGAGGATCCATTTCCCTGTATGAAGTCGGTTTCTCAAGAGAACATTTATGAAGAAATAGTAACTCCACCTCTACAGCGAAAGTTTCGAAGCACTGAAACAATCATACAGCGGCCCAGACCAAAACCAAGAAACCTGAATAACGCATTAGACCGATATGCCGACAGTGTTAAAAAAGATCTCAACAGATTTGCAAAAACTATCAATAACCCACAACCTCTCCCTAAACAAACATTGCCCATCGGTGTAAAGGAGAGGCAAATTGCAACAAGAGAACTGAATGGAAGCACTAGCGTGAAAAACCACGAATACCTACAAAAATATTCTCATGTTATCTTACCGCACACTCTACCTGATAACTTGTCGAACTGCAGAAAACAAACTGATAATGCTCACGGCAACTCATATGGAGAAACTAAAGTTGTAGCCTCCAGATTAGACTACGCTGAGTACTTCAATACACCTAAAGAAGAAGGTAAACAACGCAAAGATTTTAAATATGATGCTGAGGATGCGAAGAATTCTCCATTAGTTGCACTTCCTGTGACAGCAAAAGAGCGAGCCAAACGTGCTGTGACTAACTACACGAATAATGACTGGCATTTGTTTGATGATTGCACCAAAAGCACAAAAAGAACAGATCGAAAAAGCGAGGGAAGAAGCAGTCTTGGAGAAGAGATTAGTTGGCCACAAGACATGTCAAAACTGAGTCAGAGTAAAAAAGAAGAATTCAGTACAAAGTTTCAAAACATTCGACAGACCTTACCTGATGCTACTGTTTCCGATTGTTTGGATGGCTTACGTTTCTCACAAAATAATGTCCAACATGCTGTCAAATATATTCAAGTATTAAAGCTAACCCGGTATAATTTTGGTTTTTCATATGAACAGTGTGAAACGCTTTTTGAGGAACACAATGAAAAGTTTGATTCTGCAGAAAAGGCATTAAAAATAGCACATATCAAGGAGCAGTTCAAAAATATTGACCATGATCAAATAACGGGACTTTTGGCGATATCCGATTGGAATGTGAAGCGAACTCTCACCACTATTTTCCTTCAAAGCTGTCATGACTTTGGAGTGCCTACTAACAAAGCTGAAAACATTCTTAGTGAGTGTGGTCATGACGTCACAAAATCATTAGAGATGGCCAAAATTGTTCGCCTGGCTGAAATAACAAACAAAGCTGAACAGTTGTGTTTCAAAGCGTTAACACATAACGGTTGGAATATAGAACGTGCCGTAGAATATATTTTCATTCATTCATAATCATATCACTACTAGGGATCGTCTTCAACATTTCTTCGGGTAATCGTTTTTGTACATGAGTATAGAGTTTTGTCATATATGTCTATCGTGATGTGGCATATCTAAGAGGCTTCTTTGTTTCTTTTCTCTTCTTACTTTTGAATTCTCAATATTTACTGGTGATCTAGAACACTCAGTAACCAGTCAAAGCAATAAAAAAATCGAACAAAACTCATTAATTTGTAACAGTTTAACAATTGATTTTTTAGGTTATCGATCTTTTAGGTTAACGATCATTTGTTAACTATTAAAAATGATTACTTTCAAGTTATGACTAGGACTAGCTCTGATTAGTATATTTGAATGGTCCCATTTAGTTATTTGGTTTTGAAATTTTAACAAGTTCAATTTTTGTAGATATTTTATAGGTTTAGCAAAAGTTAATTTTTTTTCTCTTTTTTTATTTTGATCTTCAGATTATTGAATCAGAACATGAGTGCGATAGAACATTCTGTTGCTCGAAGTTCGGATTTGTTTGCGCATTATTTCATGTGTACACTGCGTCGCAGAAACCTTTCACACATGTCTAAATGTTGACCTTCCGGTACCGGAAGAAGGTTAATGTTTTTGTCGTCATTTTTTGTTCTTGTGTACCCTTGGTTTATTGCAAATAACATTTATTGTGGCATACTTTTATTTTTATACCCTTGCCATAATAAATCCAGATAAGGGACCATCCACAAATTTTGTACGGAAAGTCGTATCGATTTTCATTCAAAAGAAGCGTCATTGTGCAAACTATGCACAAAGACACTCCCTCTGTGATAAAAATGATAAGATTTGCGATACGAATTTTTTGAACGGATTTTGTCAATGATAACATGTATATCATCGAACATTTAACCGTAGCTCCCGAACCCCGACCTGACCTGTGTAGCTGGTCTACCAAGGAAGTAAATATCATACTAAAGTAGAGTGTTAGACCAACGATCACTGGGTGCTATCCTTTGACATCCTATCATTGCAGCAGATATCAATTCGGGTGGAAGTTATGCTGGGTCGTACTTCCTTTCTACCAAGTTAGACATAGATTGAAAACCTTGCCAGAATGCCTTGCCAGAATGCTGTGCTTAAATGACTGTTTAAACTTTTTTTCTAGATTCATAATATGTTCTTTGTGTTTCTTATATAATTTGTGAGCTTTTTATTCTGCCTGTTTTCAATGTACTTGCCTCTAAGCTTGGTTTTTGTTTTTTACAACAGAAGACATCAACAACGTTGGTTTAAAAGTTTCTTCTTTGAGATATTGTGGACTGACTAACTATTACGCCTTGTGAACGACCAACCATTACGCTTTGTGTCCATTAAATGGTCATACAATGGTCATGAAGTTATTATTTCATGTCACTGTTCTTGTTTCAAAGACATTTGACTTAACATCTTTAATGTAAATTTCATATCGATTTGATGAAAAGTATTTATGTTATTCAAAAGGCTTCTCTTTTCTTATTTACAATTGCCTCCCAATAAGTAGAACCCTGAGGAGAATGGCGAAAATGGTTCCAATTAGCGAATGTTCCATTTATCCGAAGTTGTTGACCCTATCTGATACAGGCTCTTTCGAAAATCTCAGACATGGGAGGGGGGCCATGACGAAAAGGTCATATCTCAAAACCAACCTCACCTATAAATTCGAAATTTTACCAAAGTAGTATAAGTCTGATAGTAGACGCCTCGCTTACTTTCAGTTTTAGTGTACCTTTCATGTGCTTACTTTCGGAGGGCGCCTACAATCGGAGGTTTCTATCGGATGTTTACTGCGGAAGTTTTTTTAGTGGCCTATTAAAATCAGGCCTACTATTGGGTGGGCAACTACTATATCGGACTTATACGGTATTCCCAAAAGATAATTAGGAAGGAACCCAAAGTTTCAGAAGCATGGCATTTCGATAAAAAAAGATTAAAAGTGATTTATTGCTTGTTCTACGCCATATATATACGTCGAGTTACCCTTTTTTAATATTACAAATATCTGGACCTGACTGCTCCGCCAAGAAGAGGGATGAATTCAAAAAGAATTACAGTTGAATCCCGATAAGTGGAACCCCGGATAAGTGGAGCTTTCGCTAAGTGGAACAGCTTTCGTCGATCCCTTGGTTTTAGATTACTAAAACCTTGTTAATTTCTTCGGATAAGTGGAACCCTGGATAAATTGAACTGTTTCAAACTAGACTTTCCGGTGTCGTAATTCACGACTTTAGAGACAAATTGAAAAATAGCCTTTCCTCAAATGGAGCCTAATATCTGGTAAAAAAAGGTCTTAGAACACCAAATACTGATAAGAACTAATAACGATATGTCACATCTACTACTGAAACCTAAAAAATATCAATGTGTGTTGCATTTCAAAGCCATAGCACGACACAAAGTGTGACAGTTCTTGGCATCTTCGCGAGACCAATGTGCTATTTTTCCGTGAGCTGTCTTTTCTGCAATGTTTCGTTCCCAATACAATGTGGTTGTATCAGTTATATGATGTACCAATTCATCAGTTATCAGCTTTCTTTTTTGAGCAGAAATCTTTGTTGAGAAACAGCAAGTTTCCAAGTCGCATAAAACACGATCAGGAAACGGAACAGACTTTTTGAAAGCGCACGTAAAACACTTTTTAAAAAAAAAAAAAATGACCACTACTGATGTGCCAAGCACATGTAGGAAGGAGCTATAGCTTAACAGCAGAGATTGTTATATTTTCTGACATCAGATCGACTCACATACCTAAGAGGTGTCCATCCGACACAAAAAATAAAACTTAAGGATAAGATACACATTAGGAAGAGTAATTTCTCAATCGTGATACCAATTGGAATAGATAGTGCACTGCATTCCACTGGAACCATTTTCTCCTTACAAACATCTGCCACAAATTTGATTGATATTGCACCCATTAGAAATATTGAAGTGGTCACATGGTTCCGCATACCATCATTTCTGCGATATCATTGGTCGTGTAACGGATCCTCGCCACTGGCGATTTTGTGCAGTTGGGCACAATGAAAGTGGCTTTCGTTATTATTCTTTTGACCGTTTTATTTATAATATTTCTCATTCAAATGTATCATACTTTTCTAAATGTATGTTCTGTAAATAATCCATCGAGGTAAAAAAGTAGAAATATGAAATAACTCAATTCAAAAGCCCATGCATCTCACATTTTAAAATTAAGCATTAGCCTTTGTTTTTGTTACTAGAGGGTTAGAACCCTAAAACAAACACACAAGCTTTAATATCGCTTTTAGGACCTTGGATTATCATAAGGATGTTATTTCAATGAAGAAATTCAAGTATAAAATTTGATGATAGAGCCGCAAAAGTATGAAAAATTCTAATTTTTTATGTCGGACGGACATTGTCTTTAATTTCAATTTAAAGGAGAGCAAGTTAAAGCTGGCTTAAACCAGAAAGCAATGTTGCAACCTGGTATCTTTTAATTGATAGCTTAGATGAAAAAATTAAATCTTGGTGTGAGGTTAGGCATGAAAAAAAATAATTCAAATAGAGTAGTTGTGTGTTGGACGAACATTTCTAATACAGTCAAACCTCCATAAGACGGACATGGTCTAAGACGGACAGCTGAGTAAGACGGACAGTTTTCTTTGCACCGACAGCATTACGGTCTAACTCTTATAAAAAAACCTGCTCAAGACAGATACTCTAAGACGGACACCTTGTTAAAACGGACCGTTTTTAATGCACCAATAGCATATACAGCCTGTATAAGACGGACACCCCTCACTTTTTCTCAAGAAAATAAAAGGCTGATTTACGAAAATATCACTATTTTTTTAACGTTTACATACACGTTAAATATTTTTTTCTTCTGTGGCCTTGTCTATACGATAAAAGGCTTCTTCTACTCTTGATTGTCTTAAATGTGCATATCCAAAATTATTGCAGTACATTGTTACACTTTTTTTGAAAAGAAATATGACTTTTTCATTTCTGAAAAACTGTTACTTTACTTGCTTAATCCTACCAAAGTATATCTCAGATGTTAATTCCATAATACCCCTAGACCTGCAAAGCATATTTCACCATGCCCGGCCGGGGACCTAGATACCTTTCTGCCTTCAAAGTGTAAAAATATTTTGAAAACCTGCTCAAGACGAAGGGCCGCTAAAGATAAAAGTCGATCGTCGATGTTGATCGTCAACCAACATGTAGTCGATTCAAAGGGTTAATCAATGTCAATCAAAAAGGGGTTGGTTTAAAACGTTGGGTACCCCATTGGGGTACCCCAATGGGCTACATATTGGGCTACCTGATAAAAATGCTGACCGGTATAATTTGCAGGGCTGGATTGATTTTCAGTAAAGCCCGATTCACATCGCACTGAAATTTTTGC
>JAUCNQ010120017.1:0-10322 GCA_032352715.1 Bougainvillia muscus
ACATAATATAATTAAGAATTAACAGTAATTATACACCATCGCAATGCTCTGACTAGGGCTAGATCCGCCACTGACTTTTCTATGCACCGAGGGTGTCCTTCTTATCGAGGTTTGACTATACATATATATGTGTTTTATATACCAAGAAATTAATTTAGTTATAAAATATTAAGAGTTTAATAACGTATTAGTCGAGCTAAAGTTTGATTTATGTAGTATTAATTAGAATATATATTTATTATTTATTATTTATTATTATACAGTGACAGATCCAGCCCTAGTCTGAGCAACACGAGGAAGAGCTAAAAGCTTCAATTCTTAATAGCTTTCTGTATTGTGATGGGTCTTCAGAGATCATACAGAAAGCTATTAGAATTAATGACTTTGAGCATGCTTTAAATCTCCATTTCATGGCTGTGACTAGGTAACAGCATGTTCTGAATCCGCCTCTTCTTTAATGCCATACGATAACAAAATGGTCGCATAAACGTAAACAATCCTGAAACAGTATGCTTCACATAAAAAACATATGCCCACAATTTTCCCAGTTCCTACTTTTTTTGTATCATAACAATCCTTCTCAGAAATATTCTGGGAACATCACTAGATAAATGTGAGCACCTTGGTTTCACACTGCATGAACGGAGAAACAGGATATTTAAAGCTGAGAAAATCACATATATCGACATTGCAGATGATTTGGCACTACTAGTGAAATTGCTGATGGTAAGATCCTAATGGAAAAGGTAGAACTAGTTGCTGCAGCTGTTGGTCTCCATATTAACTCCTCAAAATCCAAGAACATCAATCTGAATAATGCTGGGGAAACACTCTTTTCGAAAAATAGAAACATTATTGATGAGGTCGAGGATTTCACCTACCTTGGTAGTAAAATAATTTCAACGGATTCCATTTGGAAAAGTTCTTTGAGTAATTCAATAAAGAGAGAGTTCTTCAGAGCTACAGTAGGTGTTGTTAAATGCATGTCAAACATGGACACTAACAAAACGCCTGGATAATATGCTAAATGGTACCTACACTCGTATGCTACGTACTGCGTTGAATGTCCATTGGTCCCAAAAAGTCACCAATAAAGAGCTCTACCAAGAGATACCAAAAATGCCCGACACTATATGCTACTGCCGTCTTCAGCTAGCTGGTCACATCCAACGCCACACAGATGAGTTGGCATATTATCTGTTATTTTGACCGATTTTGGTCGACCGAGAAAACACTATATCACCCAAATAAGAGAGGACACCCGCCTACCTACCATCGAAATAAAGACGTTAATGCTAGACAGAACTTCCTGGAATACTTTCATTGATGGTATCCGAAAGATTTGTCCAGTAGGTAAGTAAGTAATGAGAAAAACAGTAAAAAACAGTGAAAAAGGAGGAAAATTTACCTTTTCTTCTCATTTTTTCCCGATAAAAATCAAAATCTTCAACTAAAGGAAAGACTGAAGAACATATTTTAGCTCTTACTTACTATGAGGTTTGTTAGGACATAAAAAAAATTGAAAAAATAAAATATAGGAGAGTTGTACTCTCGCAAGCAAAATTGGGCCATGTTCTTTTTCATCTTACCGACACATCTGTGTCACGTATGGGATAAAAAATACCACCTTCGATAGGAAATAACAATTGTATACTTTCATCTTGCGAATATCAGCGGTTCAAAAGATATTTAACATTATCCTGAACATGTATTTTGAGTTTACACTATCCTTAAAAAATACCCCCAGAAACGGAATTTTAATGCTAAAGATTAGCAACAAAATGTCACTATAAAATAATGGTTTAAAAAGCATGGAATCGTTCTAAAAATTAATGTCCTGATTTTACTACAAATCTCTAGTAAAACCATAATAAAACCCTTCTGTATTTGCCGGCGTTCTTGAAAGTTTAATAGGGAGTTTAATTCTAATCTATAACTATAACGCTGTATTTACCTTTGTGCATATAGGCTACTTTGTGCATATAGGCTACACACAGTTTACACGCTTTTCGTTGTTGAAGAACCGCATACTTTGTATGCTCAATAACACTTCATTAATTTTTTTCTTATCTAAGCTCCAGACTACCGATTTTGCACTTCTCCAGAATGCTATTGAAAATGTCCTAAACCAATATACTCCAAAGAAAATCAGGATCATTAGTGGTACTCAGAAACCACACTTAAGCAAGGCTATGCGTAAGGCCATCATGAGGAGGTCCTACTTGAAGAATATGATGAAATAATATGGCGATACTCGTTATAGGATTTTATATAAAAAACAGCGTTATTTTGTTGTAAATATTAATAGACGTGTAAAGCAATGCTTTTTCCAATCTCTTGGAAGTAGCTCTCAAAATTTCTCGAAAGCTACTAAGCCATTGTTTAAAAATACACATACATCTTAAAGGATAATTTTGCAGCATCAGGGAATTGATGTAACATGTGAAGTTGCTAATGCAACAATATTCAATTCCTATTTTGTAAATATATATAACGATCCTTAGCCAAACTCTCCTTCACCAGGATCAACAGTCTCACTTTTAGATTCTAAAAGTCTTGATTAAATTATACACTCCTTCAGGCATCATCCACCCAGCTAGCACAATTTCAAAAATGACGTCCTCAAGACGTACCTACGACGTCGCGATGTCGTAGGGACGTCTGGAGGACGTCAATTTTGGTCCTGCTGGGCAAGCATTAGAGAAATTCATTCCAAAAACATCGGCAAGTCTTTCGAATTCTCCAAAAAAAGAAAATCTGCACAAGATTGGTGCGAATGGTTACAGATATAGTTTGTCATCCTTTACAGATAGCATTAATGCTGACATTAACGGAAGTTATTTTCCCGATGTCCTAAAACTAGCAGGAGTTGTACCAGTTTATAAAAAGGGTGACAACTCATTGAAAGAAAATTATAGACCTATTAGTATTTTACCAGCTCAGTCAAAAGTATACGAAAGAATTTTATATAAGCAACTGCAAAAACACTTTTACACTATTTTTTTCTAGTAAACTTTGTGGATTTCGCTCTAAACATGGTATCCAACACGCTCTCATGAGTATGATCTATAAGTGACATCAGTGTCTTGACAAATCCGGAGTGGTTGGTACCATTTTGATGGTTTCATTTAAAGCATTTGACTCACTTGATCACGATCTTTTCCTTGCTAAACTTTCTGCATATGGTGTTGATAGAAAAAGTCTTTTGTTACTGCAGTCTTACCTGTCTAATCGCAAGCAAAAGACAAAAATTAGATCCACTTTCAACGACTGGCTAGAAATAGTTCTTGGTGTGCCTCAGGGTTTAATTCTTGGCCCTCTTCTGTTCAACATATTTCTGAATGATCTATTCTTTGTCATTTTAGAAGCAGGTATCTGTTATTTTGCAGATGATAACACACTTTTCTCGTGCGATCACACACTTGAATGTGTAGTCAAAACTCTAGAAAAGGACCTTAAAGTCGCTTTAGACTGGTTTTCTGTTAACATGCTTAAAGCTAACCCAGAAAAATTTCAGATGATGTTTCTCGGAACTCCATTGAAAGAAATTAATATATGTATAGGGAAATCTGAAATCAAATCTTCTGACTCGGTGAAGCTGCTTGGCATCACAATTGACCAAAATCCTTCTTTCAGAGCCCACATAGGCAATCTATGTAAGAAAGCTAGCTCATGCACGTCAGCCCTTTACCGAGTTAGAAGTTTGATAACTGAAACACAGGCGAAATTACTTCTTAGTTCTTTTATAACATCTAGTTTTATATACGCAACGATAATCTGGATGTATTGCAATAAATCCTCTAGTAATCAGATCGATGCAGAACAGAAACGTGCTTTAAAAGCTGTTACTGGTCATTACGAGTAAAGTTATGAGGGCCTATTGCAAACAACGAACACAAGATGCATTCACGAAACTCATCTATATTTTATTCTCTGTGAGATGTACAACGGTCTTAATCCACTATTTATGCGAGAACCCTTCGTTCAGAAGACGGTTCCTTACAATTTAAGAAGCAACAATCTAATTTTCCCTACCAAGTGCAAAGTCAGTGGCAGATCCAGCCCTAGTCAGAACAGCACGATGATGTGCTTAACATTTTAATTCTTAATAGCTTTTGTATGATAATGGGTCTTGATAATGGGTCTTTAAAGACCCATTATCATACAAAAGCAATTAAAAATTTAATGAATTTATGCATGCTTTCAATCTCCATTCTATTGCTTTGACTAGGTAGAAGCATGTTGTGAGTCCGCCTCTGCAAGTCTTCAACCTTTGGAACAAACTCTTTCGTTCTCCGTGGATGTCTTCTGTGGAACAAAATACCTGACCTCGTGAAAAACGCAGAAATCCTGATAGCGTTCAAAGACCGCCTCAAAACTCTCAACATACGTGAGGTTTGTGAATGCAAAATTTGCCGGCTGTAATATATTATGTTGTATACCTCTTTTTATGATGTTGGTGTTTATTAGTCGTTTATTGAACTATTGTTAAACCAACAATAAATGATTGAAATAAATAAAATAAAATAAAACATATAGGCTCAGAAATAGTAAAAAATTAAGAACATCTCAAGAACATCTCCGGCTTCAGAACAAAACCAACAACAAGATGTTCCTTTACCAGATTCCAGAGGAAGGCAAAGAGAAGATTTTCTACATGATCCTTTTCATTAAAATCAGCACAATTGATCTAACTAGCTATATCATACACTATAAGTCCAGTTAACTAACACAACTTGTTTTCATAGCGTTACTCTTTTTTTTTATAAGAAACAAACTTTATAAGAACAGCTAAGTTCAGATTTTCCGAAAATTAAGAACATCTTAAGAACAGTTTGTTCTTAAGATGCTCTTAATTTTGGGTTTATAACTACAGAACTAGACAAACGAAAAGAAAGAAAAAAAACAGTTTAAAATGTTTAAAATAAGAATATTAAGAACAATTTAAAGCTGAAATTTATAATTCATATAAAAAAAAGTGTAGCACGTCAACTACACTGAACATAATGAATTAACCTTAACGTCTCTTAGCAACCATATGTGATTGTCCAATGGGAATTTATACAGATTATATTGAGTAAATTCTTACTTTTGATGATTAGTTTTAATTTATATAATATATAATAGGAAAAAAAACAACTACTAATGAACTCTTTACAGCATGTACAAGAAAGTACACAATATGGTCTCACATATTTAAAACATCCTGTATTTTTAAAAAATGCATGACCATTTTATGTATACTATACATTGTTAAGGTTAACAAATAAAGAAGGAAGCAACAAAAATAATCATGTGTAAAGTTTGTTACTGACGTCATGCCGACTTTGATTGCGCCAAATGCCAAATTTATGTAATAAAAAAAAGTAAATTTAATAGATTAAACGAGAGTGATATATGCAATCGTACGAGAGTGATATATGCAATCGTACGAGAGGGATATATGCACGTTATTGTAAAAATTTTAAGAAAACATTATAGGAATCTTAATTGACCGGAAGACGTTTGTGAACTAACCCAGTAAACAAAATTCTAAAATGACGTCCTCAAGACGTCGCAACGACGTCGCGACGTCTTCAGGACGTCAATTTTGGGCCGGTGTTAGCTGGGAAGTCTCGCTAGAATTTGCCCGCACGAAACTCGCTTATATAGTCATGTCAAATCAAATATGATTAATTTTTCGGTTTGTCATTTCACATGTCAGTAATACAATGTAATGTTCTACGAGGCCAGAATATTCTATAGCATCCACGCAGAGAATGGTTATGTAATTATGTTAGAAGTGTGAGGATCTAACGCACACCAATCTTACCCTACTGACTGTAGAGAAAAGTGCTACACATCTGCTGTATATTACGGCAGTAGGTTAACACTTTGCTCTGTACCCAGAGTCTGTATGTCGTGGTCTGTAAGACGTCGTCAGGTGGTCTAATGTGAAAGACTATTAGACGTATTGTTCAGATGTCTTATAGACGTCTTAGTGCGACATCTGCAAGACGTCGTACAGACGTCGTATAGACGTTTCATAGACATCGTATAGACATCTTAAAGACATAATTTTGTTGGAGATAAATGACTTCATATGCAATCCTATATTCACCAATCACGATCTGTAACTCCTTGTACACTATTGTGTGGTTTAGACATTTTTCAAACTTTATGTTACTTATGCGTTAAGAAAGATGAGATTTTGATGCGCCATTAAATATAATTTAACTTTCTACTACTTGTGGTCTGTGTAGAGATTTTCGCGGACGTTGGGACGTTGGGATATAAAGCATTCTTTTGGCGAAAACATTGCGCTATTTTATAAAACTTGATCAACGTTGCGATGATGACTTACTTATATTGTATTACACAGTATAACAAGTCATAAAAACACTAGTTCCCTTTTTTTGGGATGAAATATGATTCAAGACGTCTGTAAGAAGTCCGTAAGACATCTTCAAGACGTCCTAAGGGATTTCTTACCAGACGTCTTCACGACGTCGTGCAGACATCCGTTAAAAACATCAAGTTTCAGCTCGTATTACCGATGTCTTCAAAATGTCTGAAAGCTATCGTAAAACGACGTCTTTTTTCAGACGTCTAATAGACATCTGAATTTGATATCAGACGTCGCGCCCAAAATACGACGTCTAATAGACGTCTTATAGATATCGTTGAAAGGCAATAAATTTCGAATCGTATTGCAGACATCTGTAGGACGTCTAATGGATGTCGTGCTAAGACGTCTCTTTCCCGACGTCTAACGGACGTCTGAATTTGGTCTCAGACGTCGCGAGAATTCGACGTCTAATAGACGTCTTACAGACGTCTGTGCCCACTGGGTAGCCAGTAGGGTTAAGTTGGTGTGAGTTCGATCCTTACTACTTCAAATATGATTACTTGACGTTTAGAGAAAATCTTCATATGATTATTTGACATTTAGAGAAAATCTGTTACAGATTTTCTCTAAATGTCAAATAATTAAATATAATCTGAAACCGATTAATCCGATCTGCATTCAGTGTTGAAAAACTGTAATATAAGATCACTTTTGAGCTTTTACAATTCTAAGTAGATTATCGAATTTAAACCCTATTAGGTAGTATCAATACTTTGATGGAAAATAATTAGAAGGATTAAACTCATTTAGTGCCGAAGATGTAAGTGATTACCAATCATTGTTTGATTTCTGCTACTTAGTGGCTTACGGCACTGAATGGGTGAAACCCGATCTTAACATTAAACTAGGTCTTTGCTGTAGTCAATGTCAGAGCACCGTTAAGAAAAATAATAATCAGGTGAGTAAATAAACTTAAGGATTAAAAGTAATTGTACCAGAGCTATGGATTTCATTAAGCCAGGAACTCTTTTTAAATAATTAACAGTTTTTAAGGGCCTAAACAGGGATGATTTTAGACCAAGTCAGAGCACCAAGATGGAGACTTAACCTTATTAATTTTAAAAGTTAAACAAATGATAGATATCCCTTAACCCTATAAAGCCTGTGCTATTTTGGCAACTTATAAAGCCGAGTTGGGGAAAGGGGGAGGGGGGAGGGGCATGTAATCACCCCCTATTTAGCTCAAGATTGGATTACTTTTAGAACTTTAAACTTTGCATGGTTATAACAGCCATGATGTAGTTTCTAAAACAATGTGATTTTTTTATCATGACGCCATTAAACTTTGCCGACGTCAGTATTTCGTCATATTCAACTTTTCAAGGGAACGTTGCCTGAAAAAGACGCAACGGCTGTATATGACGTCATGTAATTACTCACCTGGTAAGATATACCTAATATAGAATAAATTCGGACATGTAATGCTCACGTAAAGTTTCAATGCCTAAAGTCATTGGGAACTGGAGTACTACTTGTTCGAAATTTGTAAGGATTTGACCGTAATTAACGTAAATTTTGATAGGTGGTCTTGACTATTGACCTATAATTTCTGTTTATATTAAAAGTTACCAAGTCACCGATCCATTGTCCAACCCAGCTTGAAAATTGACGTCCAAAATTGACGTCCTCAAGACGTCCCTACGACGTCGCGACGCCGTAGGGACGTCTTGAGGACATCATTTTTGAAGTTGTGTTTGCTGGGAACACTAATCCAAATTATCGCGAAGAGAAAAGAAGACGATCCCATCAACAGTGGTGGATCAAGACCTAGTCAAAGCATCACGAAGGAGAACTATAAGTTTTAATTCTTAATAGCTTGATGTATGATGATGGTTCCCATAAGCAATTAACATTTAATGATTTTAAATCTGTATTTAATTGATGTGTCAATAGCATGTTCTAAATCCACCTCTGAACAAGAATAGGGACAGCCTAATCTACGACGACAACGAAGATTTCACCTTTGTGTTTATTAAGCTACACACGTTTCATCCTGCAGAATTAAGTAGCACACATGTACAAAGTTAAATACAGCTTTTACGTCGTAGATTAGATTGTGCGTAAACTCCCTAATATCTCTTTTTGTATGTCCGTTCTAATCGCTATCGGCACAATCTTTAAAATAACGTCTATAATACGTCACAATTATGTTTTGAAAACGTCATTCTTGACATTATGTTCATTTGAATTATTTTACACTATGAATCAAATTACTTCCGGCTGGCACACAACGTAAAAGCAACGTTGTGGTACGCTATTACAACGTTTAACGTTGTAATAACGTTGTTTTAGCGTTGTGTGCCAGCTGGGCTGCAACGAGAAAGAAATTCTCACGAGTTCATGCCCAATACACCGTTTTATCTCAGAAGAAGGGAATTGCATTGAAGACAATGTCCATAATAAAAAATTAAACAAAAACTCTTCTCCTTGCTCTGTTGGTCACATGATAAGCTAAGAAAAACAATATAAAAAGAGAGAAAAAAGAGAGAGCTAGCCTTCACGTAAATCTTTGTTGTTTAGTAATGCATCTTTTGATAAGAAAATAATTTTTAAAAATTTCAAATTAGCTTCAAACTAAAGATATACAGACGTTTGCATGTGACCATGACTTGCTTGAAGTCATACCATGCATCGGCGGCTTCAGAACATATTTTTCTCTTAGCCACTGGTTTTAAGTTGAGGTTCAAGAAGTTATTAATTTTTAATTGCTTTGTGCATGGTGATAGTTCTTAAGACCATCACCATACACAAAGCTATAAAAAATTAAAATTTCTGATTTTCCATCGTAATACTCTGAGCAGGACTGGATCCGCTACTGCCACGATGATATCAAAGATTGATATTAAATCTTACACCGGAATTGTCTCCGATAATTGTTACCAACGATTATCAAATGCAGGCTAATCAATGGCAATGACTTACTAAGAAAACACAAATTTAAAAATGACTCTCTAATTTTGATCCTGTGTCAGCTCGTAACAGGTACGTATTCTCTTAAAAATCCATACTGATTTTGTCGTATTTGCCACTTCACACTCTCCACTCAATTTACTTATCATTTGACCTTTGCCATTTCATATCTAAGTGTTAGAAAAGCAACTTGCTCCTCTGTATCTTCTACGGAACACAGAATCTTCCTGGACTCACGCAGATGATTACTCACGCCATCACTCTACACAGCGCTAAAACAACGTGGTAGCAATGTTATTACAACGTTTAAAATTAAATAAATTGCTACAACGTTGTTTTAACGTTGTGTGCCAGCTGAGTACTGGCTGTGGAGCAAAGCGCTAACCAAAATGCTTGCTTTCTTGGCTGAAATAGTCAGCTGGTTAGCACGTTTCTCTACTTTCTCCACTTCTGATTGAGTTGAGTAATTTAACTACTTTGAACATTTCATTATAGGACAAAAGATAAAAAATGATTTTACTAAGCATTCCGTGTTAATTAAATCTAATTTTGGCAATAAATAATGAGATTGCCCTTTGAGATTAATATATTATATCTTCTGATAAATAGAGGTAAAAAAATAACATCAACACGAATAATAATAATACAAACATCAAATTCATTGGTTCTCATCTCGCAAATATATACGTCATCTATTCTGAAGTTACCATGGGAAGTTATTTTCGTCTATTACGGCAGCGTGAAGTTTAGAGAAACCAACAATGCACAGCAGGCTGAATCTGAATTCTTTGCGGAGCTGAGATGTAGTGACATCCCATGGTGCCCAGAGAGAATGTTATGCATTTTAGCTCTCCAGAATCCTAAAATAAGCATTTCCTGCACCGAAGCTTGCAAGCATTTTTCCTGTGGCAATGCAGTCATTCTTGCCACTGAGAAAATCGGACAAATAAAAAAAAAGTTGGGGAAGGGGGGGGGGGGGCTGTTGTCCCGAACTGGGTTGCGTGGTTAAATCAATTTAAACAGG
>JAUCNQ010120039.1:0-10729 GCA_032352715.1 Bougainvillia muscus
GTGCATGACTGCATGTGAAGTTAAAGAAACAACAAGCGCTGGGGACGAGTGTGTCACACAGCATGGAGTGCAGTTTTTAACCAATTATTTACAGCGAGACAGATTATATTCTTACTTTGAACTATACTGAAACTACTGCAAAATAGTTAAAAGTGATGAACTTATCTGTCGCATTGGCAAATAAATTGTTAACCTTTTGCAAACTATATAGCATGTTCAGAATGCCGTCATCGTGTGTCTTCAAACACTTTTAAAATAGCCACTAATTCATGGGAAACAACGAACAAATATAAATGGAACTTAGGACGTTAAATATCCCAACTGCATCTTAAACATAAAAAACTTCATAAGCAACTGACTTAGCGAATATAAAGCGTCTAGCATGGAGGGTTTAAAGTTGTAATACAAATCAAATGTCAGTGGGAATCGTTTACTTGAGAGGGAACTCATTGTGACCCAGTGGGCACACAACCAAAAAACGATGTTTCAGTCGTGTGCCGGCTGGGTACACTTTTTTTAGTAAGAACAAATTTAATAAAAACAGCGAGTGTCATTTTTGCCCAAAATTAAGAACAAGTTAAGAACACATCAAACCAAAAATCTAAAATACTTTAAAAAAAGTCTAAAATTAGCAAAAATAATAATAACAATTTCAGAACTTGACTAAACATAAAATAAGAAAACAAGGCTGCGCATTGAATGAATCGATTCATGCGAAATGAGAACAAAAATATATTTGATTGAATGATAAAATAATGCCTCTCAAGGGGAAATCACTATTATCCAGTCGTGTACAGTTCTTGTAATTTTCGGACCATCTCATCGCTAATAAAAAAACACCATTTTACATACAGAATTTCCACAAAAAGATTTTCGTTCTTAGTTAGATCTTGGAGGAATACAAAAAGGCGCAAGAGACCCTGAGGAAGTGGTTGCACAGTTTCCATATCAAACCACGAACCCAGGGTATTTTACTTTTCACTTCCTGCTCAATGTCTGCCATGTTGAAAAGCTGGTGTCTCACTTGTAAGTCAAAACAAAATGGAGAAGCATGTGATTGTCAAAGTAATTCAGGGGTCTGAAGACCTCATTCCTAATGATAAAATGACACATGGAACCAGGGGATCAAGTGAAGACCTCTGTAAGTTTTCTCTGGAAAAAAATCTAGAAACAATCAAATAATCACCGCATCCCGCATTTCGTTTTTGGGTGATAAATTGACGATGAACAAAGTATTAACTAACAGCGGCCTTAATGCTACGTGCATAAAGCTGATTTTAAAACTCATTGACTATGTTTCTTTTAAAAACACTGTGTTATTGTCCTGGAAAGTCCTGGAAATTCTGCCAAAAATGTCCTTGAAATCGACCAAAGATGTCCTGGATTGCCCTGGATTTTAGAATTAGAATTTCTGTGGTCACCATGTAGAAGCAATAGAGGTGTTTAAGACAGCTAAACATTTTTCGCATCGCCGCTGTTTGTAGCCAGTAGCCTTTATATTTTATTTCGCACATATATCTCTTAAAGCATCAAGTTAGGGTATTAGTTGCTGAGTAGTCTTTCTATACAGTTTTCAAGAGCTTTCTAATGATGCACTATATGGTTTCACCTGAAAAATAAGTTAATATTTGCCATTTTTTTGGCTGCAGGTCAAATTGCACTAATAGTGAATAAAAAACCCAGGCTTTCGTTGATTTCTGGTCAATGCCACCTCCCCAGACATTCCACCTCAGATTTTTCCAAGCTACAATGATATATCTTACTTGGTAACAAACTTGTCCTAAAAAGGTGGTACCTACCTCAAAATACCCCTGGTTTATGACCTTTTAAACGTTTCTTCCAATAAACGCAGATTTCCTGCGCGATTTTCTAATTAAGTAACGCAGCATTTGAGTGGGCGGCGTTTATCAGAGGGCAGCGTTTATGTTACTGTGCCTTTTCCAAATGCAGTGTTTATTGGAGGGAGGCTTTTATAAGAATATGGTATGTGGCATACTGTGCCATCAGAGAATAATAAAATGTTTTTTGTATTTTGTGCGCTACATCGTACTAGCAATAACTTTCATTTTTTAGGCGTGTGATTGCGCCTCTACTGAGCCTTTCAGAGGTGCACCAAAAACTGAACGTCTATAAAACAGGCATGTGGTGTCCCACACGCCTTCAGTTTTTTGCCTGACCAAGCCTGTGCATGATTTATTGTATTACTAACTTGTTGTTTATTTCCAGTGATCAATTTAAACCAATGAGATTCGAGCATTATAAACTTTTTTGTGGAAATTTCAGTTAGACAACGTCATTGAAATAAACATAATATATAACATAAACATAGAATTTCTTAAAAGCCACATGGTGATACTAACTTCAATAGTTTTATATTTATTCTTGGCTGCCATTGCAACGTCCTAGTGTTTGTTATTTGGATGGCAGCCATATGAATTCGAATAGAAAGTAAAGAAAGTTAATTATGCCAATGGTTGTTATGCTATAATAAAAAAATATTTTAAGGGGTTTCAGAGAGTCTAGATGCAAACAAAATAAATTGAATCTCATGAATCAGGTCTGTAGAAACTACCAAAGGACGTGTCAAAATGTTAAAAGCGAACCTTGTCTAGCGCAGCATCTATTAGCCTAGTACAGTACAGATATTAATCTTAAGGAATTCTTATGTTTTTTTGCTTAATGTTGTTGCTTTGAGCAAGCAAGATTCAGAGATATAACCTAGGAGATGTTTGGTGCACATTTCTTACTGAACAGTTCAAACAACAAAATTCAATATTATACAGTATTTTTGACTAAAATATCTGCATTTGGATATGATAATTCCTCGCTAACACTAACTAGTAGTAATGATTTTAGTAATGTTTGCAGCCCTGGGCACTTAAGTCAGCACTAAATTCTGATTTTTAGATCTGCCTCTGCATCTTTTAACGAAATAATTTTTTATAATTTTAGCGATGACAGCACTTATGTGCCGAGCTGTAATATCTTGTGCGCCCAAACTGCATGTAAACAAAGTACATTTTGTGTTTATGTTTGTAATCTCACTTCCATTTTGTGTAAATAAAAATATTTATTTATAATGTAATATTATTAGAAATAGATTTAGAGGCATTAATAACGTTAAAAGTAGTAGTCCTGTAGAATTTGGCCAAAAAAGTGGTCAACCTAGAATAAATTTAGATATAATTATATTATATATGGTTGGAGAGATAATTTTATCAGCTTTTTAATGGGGCATGTTTTCACTTTTTTCCAGTTGAGCAAAAACAGTTACAGCCACAAATTGTTTTTATGCAAGTAAAAGTGCGGTATTTCTTCCTATTAACCCTTGGGGTGGCCATATTGGCCCCAATCCAATTTATTCACAATAACTTCTGAAATAATTGCGGAACTGTCATGAAACTTTGCCACTTTTAGTATAAATCTATTTTGTATCTTGTCACCAACTTTCAGTTGTTCAGCAGCAAAAATTAGAAGTCGCTGATCAGAACCACCTATCAAATTTCTCTTACTTTTCCCTTGAAAATACAAAATACTGAAATATTACCTTTATTTTCGTAAGGCGAGACCAATTTAATCTTTCGTTCTACGTAATTTTTGGAAGCATAAATGACTCTGTCGGTCGGCAATAATTTAATTTAATTTTTTTATTTCATCAAATATAGATCTATTATAAATCGCGGTATATAGGTTGAAAATACCATAACTACGAAGAAGAGGTCATCTGACGTTTGTTGTGAGGTGTTAAACATGTCGAAACCATTTCTATTTGTTTGGCCTTGATAATTAGCCTCGTTTATACAAATCTTATTTACCCTGGGAACGAGTTTGAATTATAGTAGTCTGCGTTTGTGTAAAAATAAAATCGTTACCAGGGTTGCATTTCTTTTCTAAGTAATTCAGCACGCACCTCTCGATAGTCTCGATAATTGTTTATTTCGTGAAAATTATTGCCGTGAAAAAAAGTTAGAACCAATCATTCGCAAAAATTAATGACGTGAAAATGCAAAAATTTGGCAAAAATTTCTGCTTGCAATAATTTCTGATCCTAAAGTAGAACCCTTATGTTTACTTCTTCATCAAATATTTGATCCAAAAGGGCTGAAAATAGCTCTTACTATCATAAAATAAAATTGCCCAAAAGCTACGAGGTGAGGCTATTATGCTAAAATTGTATGTTAAAATTGCGTTTAAAATTTTTTTGCGTACATACATCATTGAAACACACATCATTGAAAAGCTGATAAAATTATCTTTCCAACCGTAAATAATATAATTCTATCTAAATTTATTCTAGGTTGAACACAAATTCTACAGGACTATAACCTATGCTTAACCTTAAAAAGATGCATGCGATGGTGGTAGACGGTGGTAAAACTGAAAATTTCTCTGTCATTAAATACAGCCTCACAACTTTTGATATGGCATCACCCAGTCATATTTTGTAAGAGAAATGAGTGCTCATACAATACCTATACTTTTTCTTTTTCTTGACCCGTTGTGTTACTTGTATTGGTGTGTTTTTGGTACTTTTTAATCAATTTCTGATCTTCCTTATGTCAATCATTATAATTGTGAATGTTAAAGCAATGCCACTTTTATAAATAACACAATAGTTATAGCAAGGTTTTACAGAAATTTATCAGAATTTGTAATATATAACTGTCCACATCATTAATTGGTAGATGTATGTGTAAACTTTGTTTTGTCGTGTCAAGGGATTTATATTACAAAAATAATCTTGGAAAAAGTTAAGTCTTGGAAAAGTCCTGGAATTTCTCTTTAAAAATTCAGTGACCACCCTGATTTACTAGGTTAAATAGTGTCCTGGATCTGCCTCTGAGTTTTTATAAATTTAAACATCCAATCACTCACGTCAAATAGGCAAGCATGGAAACGAAATTCATATGTTCCTACAACTAAATTATTTGAGAAAGCCAGTCCAAATGGCTGGCACATAAATTTACTGTTTGTAAGATTTATTGAAGCAGCTAATCATAACATTCTGTATGACATTCTGCAAATCTTGTGGAAGGCAACCCCTCGGCACAGTTTTGCCGTCCTCAAAATGTGCTTGGGACAGTATTGCCGACATAAAAGACTCTAGGCTGGCAAAGTTTTGCCAGCCTACGGCCCCTATGGACGGCACTTATGTGTCGACCTAAAGAGTGCCCAGGAATGTGTTTGGTATTTGGAATATCCCTGATTAGAAGTTGAGCGTTCTCTTTGGGACTGTCCACAAAAATCAAATGGAAATTTGTATCACTTTAGTGTGTAAGGTCTGCATAAAGACACTTCTTCTGTGATAAAAAATGGAACGATTTGCCATGCAAATTTTGTGGTTGTTCCCTTAAGTTATTATATCTAAATAAATTATATATAGTGTGACTTTTCATTCAAGTGAAAATTCACAAAACAACAGGAAAGAGGTTTTTAATTCTTGTTTTTTTTATATAATACTTCTATTTTTAGCTCACGTAACTCACAAACCATTATCTTCCCTTGAAATCATTACCGTATGACCCAAACTAGACATGATGTCAACTATTTATCAATTTTTGAAATCCCAAATGTCTGAAAAAGCTCTCAACTGCTACAGTTTCACCAATACACTTCAAAAATCAACATCTCTTACCATGACCAAATGAATAAGAAATATTCCCTTGAAACCATTACCGGTTTATGACCCAAACTAGACAGGATGGCAACTACTTATCAATTTCAAACCTCTCAAATGTCTGGAAAAGCTCTCAACAGCTACAATCACCAGTTCACTTTCAAAAATTATATCTCTTACCATTACGAAAGGAATAAAGAAGTTCCCTTGAAACCAATACCGAATTACCACTTAAAATTAGACAGGATGGCAACCACTTATCAAACTTCAAACCACTCAAATGTCTGGAAATGCTCTCAGATTTACCTTCACTTTTATAAATCAACATCTCTTACAATGACCAAATGAATAAGAAAAGTTTCTTTGAAACCATTACCGATTTATGACCCAAACTAGATAGGATGGCAACCACTTATCAATTTCAAACCTCTCAGATGTCTGAAAAAGCTTTCAATATTACAGTTGCCAGTCCACTTTCAAAAATCAACATCTCTTACCATCACCAAAGGAATAAGGAAGCTCCCTTGAAACAATTACCGAATTATGACCCAAACTAGACAGGATGGCAACATCAATTTCAAACATCCCATATGTCTGTTAATCCTCTCATATTGTAGCTGATATGTAATTTAGCCATTTTACTTTCAAAAATCAACATCTTTTACGATAACCAAATAAATAAGAAAAGTTTGAGCTTGTTGCAATACCACATACATTTTTGAATCACAATGTTATAGTCTGGGAACAAACAGCTGTAATTGTAACGTTATCTTAATGTTATATCAGTTTATCCTTGCATAGGGTTGATCTCAAACATCTTCATTGGAAGAAATCTATGGACATCTGATGAAAAAATGTTGTTTTTATGAAGTTTTTGTACAAACCCTTGTGTAAAATCAGGAGAATGTTGTAGTTCGATAAATACATCTTTGTTTGACAATACAACATCTATTTAAAATTGTCTATTGTCTATGGTGATTTCAGAACTGGACCTTTCGCATAAATAGACATGAATATGGTATCTGTGGCCCTTAATCAATCGTCCAATGTTATATGCTACTAAATTATTTTACCGCTTATTGTGTCAGCATAAAATTCTCGATTAACAGCCTACCTAATCCAGCTTGTGGTAGTTACAACAGAATCCAAAATCCCAAGGAAAATCAGATGATTCTTTTATAATTTAACATATTTATCATGATTGCATCAAGATAAATATATATTTGTCTTAACAATCGTAACCGACCAACAGCACATGTATTTTAACCACAGTTTCATGTTTCATGTTTCATGTTTATTATCCTGGTGTATCGCTCTCTTACATGGAACTCCTCCCGTAATTCAACCGCATCCACTTGTTACTTCAACCAGTCAATCCACTTTGAAGAACTTTTTATCTGTTTCTTGGCAATGCTTTGACCGCCAATACTTCGTTGTGCCTCAGAATAAGAACCAATAAATCAGCCTAATATATCATTTTTTCTTAATAATTGTTTTCAGTAGCTCAACTAGTCAACCATGGGAAGGATAAGTCATAATTGATATCTGCTGTGGCTCATTACATAAATTATATGATCTATCGATCGGTAATGTTTTGCCCAAAGTTTACTTTAGGAGACAAATTCAAAATTGATATGATCAGTGCAATCGGCATTATCAGTCAAATCAGTACAATCAACCGAAAATTATTTAGTGAAGTTTCAGACAATAGCTCTTTTCAATATTACGTCTATCGCCGTCATCAAACGTCAATGCTGTAATACTGGATCAAAATCATATGTATTTAAATAGTTATATTAGGCTATCCAATAAAATCTGTAGTACCGAACAATGCACAATGTATATAATTCACCAAATTTCATCATTTTCCAAAGTTCTTGTGCCTTTCTATGAATCGGAATCGTTTTCTTACTGCTATAGTATCAACTATCGTGTGAACATAAAATAGTAGTTCTGATGAATATATCTGAAGCAGCTGCTAAAATGGATTAATATCAAAAAAAGTTTTTTTGCTGTTCTTTGAATATGCTATACCATTTTGATAGTTACCATTTTAAACCAATCGTTTAGAAATTGTTGATCGTGTGCCGTTAATCTCCATGCCGATATGGTATCCACGACATCGTCGCATTCTGAAGCCTGTACAACAAAACTACCCAATCGCCAGTTGAAAATAAACACCGTTTAAGCTCTTGCATTCAACTGAAAGCCCAATTAGGAAAATCGACATCATCCAGTAGTCCCCCTCACAGTGGTCATGGTGGTACCGAAGCAGTCCTCGCTTTATTTTATAAGTGACAAAGGAATTCTTTATTAACATGCCACTTCCCTGAACAAATAACCTACCACGATTTATTATTTAACATTCTGTTATATCGACAACTTGCGTATATGTTTCCTTCATAGTGAATAAAGATGAGTTGTGAACTGTTCATTGGTAATCTGAATCCTGAAGTTCGTATGAGAGATTTGGAAAATTGTTTTGGTCGATATGGTAAAATTGTACGATCAGATCTTAAAAAGAATTTTTCGTTTATACAATTTGAGGATCGACGAGATGCAGAAGAAGCAATTCGTAAAGAAAATAACCGCAAACTTCTGGGCTCCGTTATGACAGTAGAATGGGCTAAAGGTAGTGTTGGAGATAGACCGAGTTATAGCAGGAATCGTAAACCGCAATCACCTCCACGATATCCAAATAAAAGCAGCAGGGATAGATCCCCATTTGGTGGCAGAAGAGAAAGATCCCCACCTGGTCGTCGTGAATATGGTGGTGAGCGCCGTTCATTTGCAGCACGTGATACTTTTGATAATCGCTCCAGTTTTGATAATCGTCCTCCACGAGATCGTGCACCTCCTAGAGATAGATTTACAAATGGAGATCGATTTTCTGATAGACGTCCGCCAATGGATCGTGGTGGTCGAGGAGGCCAAAGAGAAAACGGTTTTGCAGATAGAGACAGATATTCTGACAGGAGAGAAGATAGGAGAGACAGTTTTGGAGAAAGGCGTAATTTTGCCTCAGGACCAAGGAGATTTTAGATTTTACAAAATATGGATGATGAACTCGTATTCCATTAGGATAGACCACATCCACTTGTATATAATATTTGGTCTATCCAACTTTGAACAAATTTACTGCACAACCTTAGCTTTCTTTACAAAAACGAAACTCTCTCTCTCGATTTACGTATTGCGGCAATATCAATCGTTGAATACCAGTCTGATGGTTCACTCTTAACAAAGTCCTGTACATATTAACTGCATACCGTGGCGACAAGTTACTTGGGCCGGGTATACTATTGAGTCAAGAAAACATGGTTTTTATAACCAATAAATACTTTTAAATCACATTAGGGACCGTCAATACAATTTGTGTAAAAATTCGTATTAAGTTTCATTCAAAATAAGTGTTTACGTACATACTTATTGATGAAAATGGTACGATTTGCGATCCAATTTTGTGGACGGTCTCTTGTCTTATTGTTTTTATTGTTTTAAATAAATTGTTAAGCGTTGTAGAGTCTAGTCACTATAAAGTCTACACAATAAAGTCTATACAATAGGTATAATAAAAGGTTCTAGGTATAATGATACACTGAAGTACTTAGTATTGTACAGAAACAATTTTCATATCGTAAATAGATACCTATGATAAATAGACTCATACACTTTTTTTTAAGCATGGAAAATATTTTCTTCAGCCTCACAGTGGCGGATCCAGCCCTAGTCATAGCATTACGATGGTATATAATTACTTCTAATTCTTAATTTCATTATGTATGACGCTGGGTCTTTAGAGACCCAGCGACATACATAATGTAATTAAAATTAATGACTTTGAATACTCCACTTACTGCTGTGACTAAGTTAAAGCATGTTCTAAATCCGCCTCTGAGAGGTAAAAACAGTTTATACACTGCACGAAAATCGGGATAATCAACTTCCTAGGATTCTTTGATATTTAGAAAAAATCTATTCTAGAATCTTAACCCTTAAAATACCTGGTTGTATCAAAATGGTCACCCACACTTTAAATCCCGAAGCCAAATGCCAAAAAAGTATGTATGAACATTTGATGGACATCAGGCGTTAAAGGGTTAACGATTTATTATAAATGAAGGTAGTTCTAATCAATTCCATACAAAAACCTTGTAAATATTTAGACCTGGCTTGTCTGACAAGTAGGGCAGAGACCCTATTTTTAAATCGAATTGACTTTTAATCAAGTATTAGTGTCAAAGAGTTTCTCCTTATTTTATGTTTGCAAATTTATATGCAGAGAAGGATTCACCCTTCCCTTTGTCCTATTTTATAGTGACTATAATTACTTACATGAGATAATTATCGTCCGTAGCATCTCGCCTGTTGTTGTTACTTATAGGAAACTGTCCACAAAAAACGTATCGAAATTCGTATCAATTTCCATCAAGGGGTGTCTTTGTGCATGCTTAGTATGCGAAATAACACTTCTTCTATGATGTATATGGTACGATGTGCTATACGAATTTTATGGAAGATCCCTTATAGGGAACTGTAGTTAGGGGTTCGTTTTAAAAATTCGCTTTAATTCGCTTCACAAATGGCTTCATTTTCACACTTCATCTGTGATGAAATTTGATAGGAATGAAGCGAATTTATAAAGCGGGTTTTTGAGACGGTTCCTTACAGACCACGCAAAAAAAAAAAAAATTTGTTAGCAGAGGTGTGTTTCTGCATAAAAATTATGTTATCCTTTTACGATTTTATCAAGCAACCTGTTGCAATCTTGAGTTTTACTCCAGATTTCAGCTGGTTGTATGATAAAATCCTTAACATCGTTTTTTATGCAGGACTATTTCAATTCTGAAGAGAAACTTCTGCATTGAAAATAGTATGATTTGCTAACACTAACTTTGTAGTGGTTCTCATTTCGGGCAAAAAGCTTTTAAAAGTTTCTTGTTGTGATAATTGTAGGTCTTTGTAGGTTTATTGCTCTCGTTTTTATTTGAACGCATTTTTCTAAAGACAATTCATTTAATAAATTTAAGGAGAATTTCTTAGGGTTCGTCTCAAAAATTCGCTTAAATTCGCTTCACAATTCGCTTTATTCCTATTAATTTTCATCTCAGA
>JAUCNQ010120050.1:0-10728 GCA_032352715.1 Bougainvillia muscus
TAGAGACCCAGCGACATACATAATAAAATTAAAATTAATGACTTTGAGTACTCCACTTACTGCTGTGACTAAGTAAATCCGCCTCTGGACAGTGGAAGTCAAAGGTTTAGAATAAATAATAATAATAAAAAGTTGAAAAAGAAATAAAATGTAAAAATATACGAAGTTCCACACTATTGGCAGCAAAAAAACAAATCGAAGAGAAAAATGTTATACAACTGATCTCAAAAGCTAAACACCAGGTAGAAGCCTAAACCTAGCTTAGCAATGTGGCTATGATAAGGCTGTAAACGATCATAAGGAAAACATATCACTCAAGTACTAACGATAAAAATAAAATCATAGGCGGATTCAGAACACTCTTTAGGGAGTTTACGCACAGTCTAATCAACGACAACAACGAAGATATCACCTTTGTGTATATATAGGCTACATGCGTTCCATCCTGCAGGATGGAGTGCATGTAGCCTATATGCACAAAGTTAAATACAGCGTTGCCGTCGTAGATTAGGCTGTGCGTAAACTCCCTTTTACCTTGATCAAAGCAATAAAAAGGAAAACAAAAGTTTTACTATAAATTTTTAATAGTTTAATCTCCACCATGGTGCTCTGACTAGGTTTGAAACTTACAAAAACAATTTTTGTGAAAAATGTCCACTTTTAGAGTATGTTTCAAAAGTACATAAAGCAATTAAAAATTAATGACCATATTACTACTGTGAAATAATCCATCTTCATGGAGTGTAACTTACTGTTTTTCTTCTTTCCTTGTACGGCAACTAAGCAAAATACAAGAACTAAAACCCATAAAAATTTCCCCATGTTTCTTCTTTTTGAGATCTTCTTTTAAGAACGTTGTTACTCTTTCAACGCTTTATTAAATCTGACGTTAACTTCTCACGTCAACTTTTCACAAGTTTCATGAGAGTGTTTTTAATTTCATTAGCCAACAGACCATAACAAGGTGAAAACAAAGAATGTTATAAAGTGAGAGTAAGATTCGATCCAGATCTCTTATTAAACATACTGCTTTATTTTTAATTATGAAGATTGGGTAAGTGTTTGGTGGATAATATTGGATCATTGAGCATGATAGTTTGGGTTTGTATCAAAAAGTCACTTCACATATCGTTACATTTTCATCTCAGATGAAGTGTACTTTTGCATGCAAAGCATGCATAAGAACACTTGATCTGTGATGAAAATTGATACAAATAAAGCGAATTTATAAAGCGATTTTTTTGAGTATAATTCTAATCATTATAAAGACTAATAATCTAAGATAATTAAAGAGATAATATATAAAATCAATCAGGAACTATTGAACCACAAAAATGTATAATTCGAACAAAACTCGCCGGTCCCGTAAAAACAATTTTCTTAATATATTCTTTGTATGGAAAGCCCTCTAGAATTCAAACTGTTTGTATTTGGAACATTTTTTAAAAGTCCATGAGAGTTTTTGAACTGTATTTTGAATTGAACTTATCAAAACTCATTGAAATAGAATCTACTAATTGTAATTTTTTATATAGCTATACGGTATGGTGGAGCATGCTTAAAACAAAATTAAAAGACTGTGTTATAGTTTCAAAGTCTATTTATTTATCACAGAGCAATCAAAGAACTGTCATTTTTGTATCGAAATCTTACATATTTTTGCAAACTTCCAAACAAAATTTCGACTGAAAAAATCATGCAGAATGTTTTCCAGTAATTGATCATTTAACTTAGCTCTGTACTAAACAGTGCAATTTGACACCGTGTCTGGCCAACCAAGAATAAGAAAGAAGATTAATTAACAGTGGCGGATCCAGCCCTAGTCAGAGCAACACGAGGAAGAGCTAAACGTTTTAATTCTTAATAGCCTTCTGTATGATAATGGGTCTAAGAGACCCATTATGAGCATGTTTTAATTCTTAATAGCCTTCTGCATGATGATGGGTCTAAAGAGACCCATCTTAAAACAGAAAGCTATTAGGATTAATCACTTTGAGCATGCTTTGAATCTCCATTTCAGTGCTGTGACTAGGTAAAACCACTTTCCATACATTTTCTCAAATATATCTTTCAGATTTAGAGTTCTCTCTATGATAGATAAATCACTGAACACCCAAACGTCTGGTAGCTAGCTGCTATATAGCATATTACACAAGAAGACTATGATTACACGTATACCTGTTTAAGATTGTTACCTTTGAGCCAAATGGATGGACTGACAGAATTTAGTCCATCCATTTGACTCAAATGATGTAACAATCTTTAGATTCAGATAAGCTTTCAAGATTCAAATCAACAAAAACGATCCAAATGAAATGTGCTTTTCCAAAATTTCCAAATAATTATTTAAAACTGTCTGTATTATTGTTATCAATCTTCTGTTTATTACTATATATACTATACACTATACTATAAAAATGGAAATT
The DNA here is from genome assembly GCA_032352715.1 of Bougainvillia muscus. Classification (NCBI taxonomy): domain Eukaryota; kingdom Metazoa; phylum Cnidaria; class Hydrozoa; order Anthoathecata; family Bougainvilliidae; genus Bougainvillia; species Bougainvillia muscus. The sequence continues at coordinate 2,427 of JAUCNQ010120050.1, forward strand.
AACGGAAAAAACAGAGAAAAATAAAACAATTATTTGTATGAGCTTTCTTTGGACATTGGAACATAGGTTTTCTTCATTCTTCAACCTAATGTAAATTTATTTCACGTCCTTGTTCTTATCCAAGAAATAATTTGAACTTTGAAAAACTCGAATGCATTTTTTTTTAAGGCGGATTCAGAACATGCTTTCACTGCACAAAATCCAACTGTATCCGAACTTTTTCAGTCCGTATTCGTCCGTATTAAGACAGAATGCTAGCATTCTGTCTTAATACGGACGTATACGGACTGACTACAGGAGTAGACGGACTGTATAAAGGTCCGGATACAGCTGGAGTTTGTGCAGTCTGTTGTTATTAGATAGATCTCGATCCCAGGGTTATTTTATATCTTTTTGATACTTTGTATAGTCGATACAAAAGCTTTACTTTTACTAAGATTTAGACAGCACAAACCTCTGGATAAGTTATTGTCGGCGGCAGCTGAAAGTAGGTGACAGTCTTTTTTAATTGTCTCTGGAAATAAGCGAAACCACAATGATATTGTGAACTTTTTAACGTTTCCAGGAAATGGATACCTAAAAATGAAATGCCATAAACGGTTTTAAGCCAAATTGAAGATTCAAGGTCAAAAATGCGTAACAAATTTGTGAATATCTTTCCTCTGTCTATGCATGAAAATCCAAATTTGATTACGGTCTGGATATTTCATATCTATGGATACTTTTATAGTGCTATTCTATATTTTTCCAACTGTGTTGACAACGCCATTTGCCTCTCTCTCACGAAATCAGGCCCTGGGAATGAGGTTTGATTTTTACATCTGCAGCTACTTCACCCTACCAGCTTTAGCTTTATAAGTTTGTTGCATTATTGTCAATTCTCATTCAGAAGAAGTGTCTATGTGCACGTTTACATGAAGACTTTCTATAGGCGAAATGAACTGTCATGGCTTCTGTGATTGGTTAAATTTTTGGAAAAATTTAACCAAACACAGAAGCCATGACAATTTATTCCGCCCGCAACGATTTTCCATGTAAACGTGTTCTATGTGTATACTTTGCGTCATTAAGCGAATTTTTAAAATGAGATTCTAATAAGCCACCTCCCGATCTGATCCTTACACTGCGGTTGCAAACTTGACCGAAGCAGTAAAGTACTGAGTACCCTTCTTCCTAACCAGCGCATGACCATAAAGTGACGTTGCAACATAAGAAGAACGTTCGTAAGAACGTCACGTTATTTTCGCCGTGTGCCTAGCAGGGTATGAGAAATGAAAACAAAGCAACAGCACAAAAGACTATAGAAGAATACGTACACAAGTTGATAGCTTTTAAAATTCCCGATCTTTAGATTTTCACTGCTGTTAAAATGTAAAACATTACTCATACTAAATTGATCTTGTCTTATGTATGAACCAGGTGGTATTTTAATTTCATTGTTGCCAATCGAATCTTCTCCTATTTCATAGGTAGCTATACTGTTGTTATCCATGTTTTGTAATGATATACTAATTTCTGGAGTAGGTTCTAAAAAAAAAAGAAATATCTCTGATATCTCATCCATAATTGTTCATAGACGGATCCAAAATAAGCTTAAACCTAGTCAACGCAATAAAACAGAGAACTAAAGTAATTAATAGTCTAGCAAATGGCCCCAAAATAAACATTAAAGTACATCATCGCTTTTTCTTCAAAATCACCACTTGAAAAATCTATACCGAGGCCCAGATGTGTTATTGGATTCGTGTTATAAGTTGTCAAATGCCTGGGGAAGATAGCACACAAAAACTGGTTCCTGCCATAGTAATAATCTAATACAGAATAGTATACGCTTTTTATTTTGTAAGAACCAATTGTGTTCAGACGCTCTACCAAATATATCGAGCTTATACAATAACAATTGATTTCTATCTGGGACCCTAAGGGAGTGGAAGATAAGTCGGGAAAGAATAGTATACGCTTTTTATTTTGTAAGAACCAATAAGAAATGTTACAGGATGGAGTTTCATTTAAATTTATCACATAGGCGGATCCGAACAAGCTTTACTGTAACTTATGAAAAGCAAGGAAAACAATTTAATTTGTTCTAAAATCCAGTAATTTTAAATATTTTAACAATTGATAGTTAGCCTTTTAAAGCTAACGACCATTTTTTAACTATTAAAGTTAATTATTTTTCTTATTCATATTTGGTCTGAATCCGCCACTGTTTATATCATCTTATGGTCAGTATATATTTGAGAAACCTTACCTTGTAATGTAGGCAAGTGAGCTTCTTTCTAGAAAGACAACAACAAAACGTGCAAAAATATGTACTATCTAGCTGTTCCTTGTCGGATTCTTGTTAAAGCTAGATAATAGAGACCATAAGTCATCAATTCTAAATAGTTTATTTACCACTGCTTCCTTCTTAACTCAGCAATCACATCACATTTATGCAACGGCAGAAGCAGAATCAAATCATGTTTTCATTTCGTCAGAGCAATAAAGTGGAGAATCAAAGTCATTGATTTTAATTGCTTTATATAGGATGATGAGCTCTGAGGTCTTCTCAGTATTGCCGCCACTGAACGGTATAAGGACGGGGATAGATAGGGTCCAGTTGTTCAAAACTGCATTGAACATGGATTAGCTTAATCGCTGATAATAAATCTTACTTTAACCAATTAGAATTGATTTCAAATCAATTCTGATTGGTTAAAGTCAGATTTAATACTGGATTAAGCAAATCAGAGTTTAATCCGCGTTCGAACAACTGGACCATGGTGAACGGTATTAAGATAGGAATACATATGGTCTTTTAAAGATATTAGATATCAGTTAACTCATTCTGCAGAGGCGGACTCGGGACTAATTCTAATTATTCACTTTGAGTATGCTTTGAATCTCCATTACAGTGCTGTGACTAGGTGAAAACCGTGTCCTGAGTCCGCCTCTGTATGTGTTCAGTATAACTGATTATAATAATATGCAAAACTATCCACTTTTCCATATTTAACTTCTCTACACAACAAACTTTGGCAAGTCCCAAATACCCTTAGCGTCACCCATTGTTACGAAACTTATATCCACGTGCACTTCATCTTATTGTTAACAAAGTTTTGGCTCAGTTTTTTTGAATAAGTGGGAGAAACTTCGGAACACCCGCTAAGTGCTCTCCCCCTTCCCGCCTCTGATATTTAATGATACGATGATTTTATGATTGCTCGTAGAATTATTCGAGATGTAATTTGAGATTTCTTTTCCTTAATAAATATTTACAAAAAAATACTAACGTTGAATTGAACGTTTTATAAATACAGTATCCTTATATTAGCAAAAATATTTGAAAATATTTATTTCAAAAACTTAAACACACAAAAGAAATTCAAAATCATTTTTTCAGTTAAAGGTTAGACCTGTTATGTAGTGTAATATTGCCAAAAGTTGGTCGGAAAAGATATAACTTTTGGTGACTTACAAGCATTCCCTTTGAAAACACTCTCCAGTCTTTTACTTTAAGAAATTCCACAATGTCTCCATTACTCTTTAACTGCTCACATGTAAACCTTTTAAGAATTCTTCCAATATTTATGTGAAAACAGTCCACATTTTGTAAACATTTTAACGAACACTGTAGAATGGATGATTCTTCTGTTATTTTTAAAACAATTCCATTTGAAATTTTGCTATTTTTCTTGATCTCAACAAAAGTATTTTTCGTGTACATGCTACACCACTTTGATAGACAAAACAATATTATGATACCATAGAAGCCATTTTCGTTCAATCTCATACATTTCATTTTTAATGACACTGTAATAGTAGTGGTCCGTCTCAAAAATTGCTTTAATAAAATAAAACCTCTTGTAAATGAAAATTGATGGGAATTAAGCTTATTTTCCAGAAGGTTCCTGGGGGATCTTCTTCTGCGTATTAAGGGACCGTCTCAAAAATTCGTTTTAATTCGCTTAACAATTCGTTTCATTCCTAATAATTTTCACCTAAGATGAAGTGTTATTGTAACACTTACGTGTTACAATAACACTTCATCTAAGGTGAAAATGAAACGAATTGTGAAGCGAAATTAAGCGAATTTAAGCGAATTTTTGAGACGGCCCCTAAGATAAACTGTACATACTGACTATGTTGTAGCTAAAATCGTGGTTCAGTTACTTTGTGGTTTCTATTTCTATTTAATGTTGAAAATTTGTTTTGATTCGGAAAGATTTAATATTGTAGAAATGTTAAAAATATTCTGTGACGTCAGTTTTCTTTATTATTATTAATTGTAACAAATTGGTTGGGAAATTATAGTACAAAAATGTACTGATAAATATTTGTTGTCCAATCCAGAAACTTATATTATTCCGCCAAAACAGAATCAACAATTCTTATGTGCTTATTTTTAAGACAGTTTTAGTGGTGGTATTGTTCTAATTTCTTTAAGTGTTGTGTCAATACGATCCGTTCAGATTTTTCCTCTCGGTCCGTAGGAACAGAGAGGTTGGCGGAAATAGACGGCGGAAGGATGTATGTGGACAAATTTAGTACAACTATCTAGTCTACTCATCTTGGAGTGATTGAAGCGTAGGCTATTTTTAGAAATACAACTTCCCATACGAGTTGGAATTTGAAACTTGTCACACCTACAAAACCTGGTCAGAGAGTTCAACTACGCATGTCCACGTGTCACGGTGATGACGTCATCGTGGCTTCGAGTCGGAGTTCGAGTTTAGTGAGTTCAAATCGGAGTAAGTTCGAGTCAGAGTGAGTTCAGTCGAAGTGAGTTCGAGTCAGAGTGAGTTCGAGTTGTAGTGAGTTCGAGTCGGAGTGAGTTCTAGTCAGAGTGAGTTGGAGTCGGAGTGATTTCGAGTCGGAGTTTGAGTTGTAGTGTGTTCGAGTCAGAGTTAGAATCGTAATGAGTTCGAGTCGGAGTGAGTTCGGGCTGGAGTTCAAGTCGGAGTGAGTTCGAGTCAGAGTGAGTTCGAGTCGTAGTGAGTTCGAGTCGGAGTTCGAGTTGTAGTGTGTTCGTTCGAGTCAGAGTTAGAATCGTAATGAGTTCGAGTCGGAGTGAGTTCGAGCTGGAGTTCGAGTCGGAGTTCGAGTCGGAGTTCGAGTTGTAGTGTGTTCGAGTCGGAGTTCGAATCGGAATGAGCTCGAGTCGGAGTTCGAGTTGGATTGAGTTTGAGTCGGAGTTCGAGTCGGAGTGAGTTCGAGTCGGAGTAAGTTCGAATCGGAGTAAGTTCGAGTTGGAGTGAGTTCGAGTCGGAGTTCGAATTGTAGTGTATTCGAGTCGGCATGAGTTCGAGTCGAAGTGAGTTCGAGTCAGAGTTCGAGTTGTAGTAATTCGAGTCGGAGTTCGAGTCGGAATGTGTTCGAGTTGGAGTTCGAGTCAGAGTGAGTACGAATCGGAGTGAGTTCGAGTCAAAGGTCGGAGTGGGAATGGGTTTAAGTCGTATTGGGTTCGAATCGGAATTCGAGTTGGAATGAGTTCGAGTCAGAGTTCGAGTCATAGTGAATTCGAATCGGAGTGAGTTTGAATCGAAGTTCGAGTTGAAGTTCGGCAAAAAACAGTGAAAGGCCCTGGAGACGAGGTTAGAAGTTCGATCCGGAATGAGTTCGAGTCAGAGTGAGTTGGAGTCGGAATGAATTGGAGTCGGAATAAGTTCGAGTCGCAGTGAGTTCGAGTCGGAGTGAGTTCGAGTCGGAGTTCGAGTTGTAGTGAGTTCGAGTCGGAGTTCGAGTCGGAATGAGTTCGAGTTGGAGTTCGAGTCAGAGTGAGTACGAGTCGGAGTGAGTTCGAGTCAAAGGTTGGGAATGGGTTTAAGTCGTAGTGGGTTCGAATCGGAATTCGAGTTGGAGAGAGTTCGAGTCAGAGTTCGAGTCCTAGTGAATTCGAATCGGAGTGAGCTTGAATCGAAGTTCGAATTGAAGTTCGACAAAAAACAGTGAAAGGCCCTGGAGACGAGGTTAGAAGTTCGATCCGGAATGAGTTCGAGTCAGAGTGAGTTGGAGTCGGAATGAGTTGGAGTCGGAATAAGTTCGAGTCGGAGTGAGTTCGAGTCGGAGTGAGTTCGAGTCGGAGTTTGAGTTGTAGTGTGTTCGAGTCGTAGTTCGAGTTTGAGTGAGTTTTATACTCGGAGTGAGTTCGAGTCGGAGTTCGACTAGTATTGACTTCGAGTCGGAGTGAGTTCGAATCGAAGTTCGAATTGGAATGAGATGCCTGCTGGTCTATCGAAATCTTTGATCAGCATTTCTTCCTCAAAATTTGAAGTTCTTGTTGCATTCGTCCTCTAAAATAAATTTTGCTAAAATTCCTTCCCGCAAAAATATCCTCCCTTATGGTAAGCTGTAAAAGCTACGTACACTGTGCAATCTGACCGAGAGGTCCAAGCTGTAAGGCTTCTTGTTTACCTTTTTTCTGTATGAAGTATTACACGATAAAAGGACTTAACAATAACAAGGTACAAAATAAATGACCATGTTCTTTCTAAGCTTTGTAGACGATATGACCAGGAATATGGTCGAAATAACAAATGTAAAAAATAATAACAGTTACATCAACCTCGTCCCCAGGGATTTTCGCTTGTTTTATAAGCAAGAAGAAATATCAAAGAGGTTGAATCCGTTAAGAAGTGGTTCACTAAATCTATAGGTGGCAGTAATGAAAATGATAACCGCTGTAACAAGGGCCGGATCTATTAAAATGTCTTTAAAATTTTAATCGTTTTACACTTCTTCGCAGGCACTTGCCTACAATTTTTAAGCTTCTAGATCCGACTCTATTAACGATAGCACCGTTTTTAATATCACCAGGCTCACCAAAGAGTAAGATTCTATAAAGAACTATGGCAGTTAAGAAGAAGAAGCGACTGGGATTATATTTATTGACAAGATCATGCAGCAGAGTATTTTGTGGTTAGAGCAGTGTAAAAGACAGTGCTCGGTTATTTCAATATATAGACTATTTTGTGAAAACGAACCTTTGCACAATGATACTTCGCCTGACATGAAAATAAAACGATTTCTGAAACAAATTAACGCGAATTTTTGAGACAAATCATTGATTATTTCACTCGCCATCATCATTGAATTTATTTAAGATGATTTTTCACTAAATTATTCTGGCTCCATATTCATAATCTTCATAATATCTCCATAGCAACAGAAATATAATATTTATTAACACATACAGTACGCAAATAGGATCACCCTGGATACCAGGGCACTTTGTCTCTTGCGCGTCCTGCCATAATATAATTTTTAATGAGTTTTGTAACATGACAATAGCGAGTTTACGCACAGTCTAATCTACGACAGTAACGCTGTATTTACCATTGTGTATATAAGCTTCTTCGTTCCATCCTGCAGGATGAAACGCAAGCAGCCTATATGCACAAGGGTAAATACAGCGTTACCGTTGTAGATTAAACTGTGCGTAAATAAAAAAGAAAATAAGTATCCCTTAACTTTCTTTCACATTCTTCTCTTGGCGCAAATACATGAAAAATAATAATACAGAGGAGAATCAGAGGCGGATTTAGAACATGCTTTTACTTAGTCACAGCAATAAGTGGAGTACTAAAAGTCATTAATTTTAATTATAATATGTATGTCGCTGGGTCTCTAAAGACTCAGCGTCATACATAATATAATTAAGAATTAACAGTAATTATACACCATCGCAATGCTCTGACTAGGGCTAGATCCGCCACTGAGAATTGCTGAAATTTACTCGAGTCTACAAATATCTCCATCCTAAGTCTTTTAATTTCAGTCTAGATTCGGGTTTAATGTTTTTTTATTCACAAATTTGTATTGGAAATTCGAATGCACAAAGACACTTCTTTTGTGATGAAATTGGTACGGTTTGTGGACTATCAAAGCTATTAAGATACAAAATAACATATCTAACTCTCTATTGCGATGCTTAACGCTAGATCCAGCCCTTAGGTCTGACCCGATCTTTTTGTATTGAAAGTTGGCTTTATCAGAAAGTATAGAATACTGATATCCTATGCATTTTTGGTCATTCAGTTGTTGATCCAGTTCCAGTCAGAGCATTACGATGGAGAAGTTAGTTTATAATAAACTAATGTATGGTGATGGTCTTAAGTAACCATCGCCATTCTTTAAGACAACGAAGATTACTGTTAGTCTCTATTTTACAGCTCAGACTACATAGAGGCGGACTCAGCACACGGTTTTACCTAGTCACAGCACTGAAATGGAGATTCAAAGCAGCTCAAAGTGATTAATTCTAATAGCTTTCTGTATGAAGATGGGTCTATTAGACCCATCATCATACAGAAGGCTATTA